>VYYI01002405.1:0-15022 GCA_021029175.1 Bilobella aurantiaca | reverse complement strand
GGTTAACCGTATTTAAATGCATTATTTACCATTAATACCATTTTTACCATTAAATACCGTTAAATAACAGTGGTATGGTAAAAAATAGAAAAAGTGGTAAGAAGGTTGTCACTGTGTAGAAGTGTAATTTTTTTGAAATGTCATTTGTTTTCCGAAACAAAAACAAACTTTTGTGGGAGGATGTTTACTGCTTTAGGTTAAGTTTTTGTTTGATTAATTGATTGGTGACCAATTAATTAGTCATGAGTGGAATCAAGTTTGAGCTGCAAAAGGAGGTATTTGAGGCTTCCAAGGAGCGGCTTCACTGTGTCGTCAGTGTGAACAAAGTGGGGCGCAAGAAGACCGCACCGCATAATTATATGTGCATCACTGGAAGCATTGAAAGACCTATTCGATTTACCATATACCTGGTACGTTTCCTAAAAAATGATTTAATTAGATTAATTAGGTGGCAGAGTTCGTGGACTCTTGAATTATAACAAACTCTGAAATCACAGGTAAAGAAGACAGAGAAAGGATTCAAGAAGAAGCAGGAGTGGACGCTGTCGACGCTGAAGGAAGCGAACTACAGAGCAAAGGCAACTCGAAAACGCTTCAAATTTCTTCCTAGATTTTGAATTTATTATTTGCTCAACAGGACTCGATTGAGTTTGACTTGCAGTTAGAAAAATGGTACCAGTGGTCATCGGGTTCGTCACAGGAAAAGGACACTTTCTTTATGCTCTTGTATCAGGTATGCACTATGCAAGCCTCTCTTAACCTGAAAAATCAGTAGTACAAGGTATTTGCACTATGTTGGGTGGTGGTTCCTGTACGTTGGCTTTTACTTTAGATTTGTTCCAGACTGCACCGTCCTCCGAAATTTATAAACTATCAACCGGATGAAAATGACGAAGGCGGAAACAGTATCACGATTGCTTCGGTTCCAAAGGGTGAAATCGAGGAAAACGAAGAGGAAGAGTATGGCCTGACCGACAGGGAGGAGGTCGACCTGGAAAAGGTGCTCGCAGGTGCTGAAAATGCAGTTATCAATGCGGAGGCGTATATGCAGCAGTTGGCAGGAGAGCTTTCCATACTGGATGGTGTAAGTTTACTTTTACTTTTTGATTTTCTTCATCCTGAAAAACGTTACAAAACAATTTTGATTTGGCCAGGAAAACATTCATAGCATAATTGAATCCGAAGGTAAAGTAAACGCCCTCATGAATTCTATTGATGTCTCAATATTGGCGCTGGACGAAATGGAGTGCGAGCTTGCCACATACGAAGAAACGGTGACACATGTTCAGAAATCCGTTGAAAAAATCGAGGAAGAGAGTTTACAAATGGGAGTCGTCGCGAAGAACAATCATTTATTGCTGAACGAATTAGCCAATTTAATTACAGCCCTGGACTTTCCACATTCGTCTCTTTTGTTAACTGTTGACTTACGAACTGATGACGGTATCAAGCGTGCTACAGAAGCGGCCTTTGAACTACAAGAGGCTCTCAATTTGGAGGTATTTTTTTTTTGATAAAATATTGATATGAAATTGAGGAAACAAGGAAAATTCAATTCAGATTTAATGAATTTACAGGATAAAATGCATCCAGCATTGTTGAAGCTGACAGCGGTGATGGAACAGAAGAAGAATCTTGAGCGCATTCAACGAAAGTTTGCCTACAACTTGGCAGAAACATTTACAAATATTTATTCAGAGACATGGGCACACTTCAACAAAATCAATACAACTCAGGGTATACGCCTACCTGCGTTGACGCGAACACATAGTGCCTTAATTGCGTACCGTCAATTAAGTTCATGGCTCAAAACAGCACATCCCGACTTATTTGCAAATATTCTTCAGGGTTACAGTTCAGGCATTCACAAGCTCTACGACGAAAATGTTAAAGAAATTTTCAGAGAAGCAGTTAAAAAAATTTCTACCAACTCAACGACCTCAAAATGTACTAAAATTTACTAGTAAATATAAATTTTATGCTCAAAGTTAATCTAATTTCTTTTGAATATCATTAAGTTAAAAATTGTTTTCCAGTGTCAGGTTCTGTTACCGATCTTCAACATCGCGGCAAATTCTTTGGAAAGACACGGAGCTTAGCAAACAAGGATTTTGATGCTGAGAGTCAAGGTTCTGGTGAAGGGTATTTACCTAAATACAATTCGAATCTTTTTTGCCTTGCATATTAAATTTTCAGAAATGAAGTGATTTTGATAATAATTTTAGTTCAATTGACTCGTCTGAACGGCAGCATTTCTACGATGTATTTGACCAATTACTGGAAGCCCTGTCAGAACCACTCAATGCCGAAGAGGAATTCATTTCCAATTTCTTTCACATTGAGGGCTCAACTGGCAGTAGTCCAAGCACCGTCACATCTCCAGCATCCAGAGGAATTCCAGGTGGAGAACTTCGCAAGATCATGTCTTCCCTCTTCGGGTCTGTCGAAGTTGAACTCAATAACTTTCTGGCAGCGTACGAACGAATCGAGCCCAGGTACATAATTCAAAATAAATAGTTGATCATTTGAACGCGTTTGACATTTTTAACGCATTTTGTATTAAATAGTTTTTGCATGGGAGCTATGGTAAAGCTCGGCCATCATGCTCTCCGCCCCGAGAATCAATCGTGCTTCATTTCTGTTGTCTTCGGTACAATTTTAATTCAAGAGAAGCGAAGTTTTGATCGACTGATGAATTCATACGTACAAGCTATTGGGGAGACGCGCGCATCTAAAAAGTCGAAACCTGAAATACTGACTTTTGTCACTGAATTTGAGGTAATTTATCGACTCTTTTAATGCTCGGATTATTACTGGTCATTTTACGTTTTCCCGTTTTGCTTCTAGGATTTTGCTGTTATGGCGGAATCAATCTTTGAAAATTCTCCTCGTCGAAGCGAACTGGAAAAGTGGTACGGAAAAATGCTCTCGGCGATTTTCGATGGCGTGATTAGACATTCCAATGAAGGTGGCAAGGTTCCAGGAGAAGTCATCAAAATGGAGAATTTCCATCGCCTCAACGCAATTCTGTCCAAGCTGAAAGTGAGTGCAATGGAGCAGCAAAAGCGAGAAGCTAAAGCCAAATATATTGAAGCTCTCAATGCCTATGTTACCAAGTATTTGGGTCGCCCTCTCGTTAAGCTCAACGTAAGTGGCAAAATGTTACTGGATAGAAAAAAAAAGTTGCCAATTTGAGCTTAGCAGTAGGTTTTCAATCCAATTCTTCAATTCCAGGACTTCTTTGACGGAGTTCAGCAGAAAGTGAGTCAGGGCGTGAAGGAGTCTGAAATTGGTTATCAGATGAGTTTCAGTCGAGTGGAGCTCAANACGGAGTTCAGCAGAAAGTGAGTCAGGGCGTGAAGGAGTCTGAAATTGGTTATCAGATGAGTTTCAGTCGAGTGGAGCTCAAGCGCGTTATAAAAGAGTATCCTTCGAAGGAAGTCAAGAAAGGACTCGAGTCTCTGTACAAGAAATTGGAAAAACACTTGTCAGAAGAGGAAAATCTTCTTCAAGTGAGAATTACACAACAATCTCTATTTGCTTTCTAAATTACTGTTCGAGTTTAATTTCTATCTTCAATTTTAGGTGGTTTGGAGAGCCATGCAAGAGGAGTTTATTGTTCAATACAAAACTCTCGAGACTTTGATAGCAAGGTGTTATCCTGGAGCCAAAATAACGTTGGAATTTACCATCCAAGATATATTAGAGCTATTTTCTGAAATTGCGCGAATGCATTAATAAAAAATTTGTAACAAAATAGTTTAGCTATTTTAGTGTTCTTCCTCGATCTTGTCCAGGATTTTCTGGAGATTTTCCAGCACATCTTTACTTTTGAAACAGATAATTAGTTTCCTTCCAGCACTTCCCCTCCTTCCTCCTATCCAAATCGACTTGTCGGTTCTTGGTAAGTTGACAACATAGCCACATTCGTTTGAAAAATTAAGTTTATCGAGAATTCCTGGTATTAATTTTTGTACTTTGTTCCATGGCTCATCTTCTGGAAGGGTCTCCTCCCCTTGGATTCCCACGATTCGTGAGGTAGAGTCAATCTTGGCCACAAAGATGAGTCTTTAGCATCATAAAAACAGTGAGCAATCTCATTCAAAATTAATTGAAATTAAAATTAATTAAATTGCATTTGATTGTCTTACTTGTACTTCTCAGGTTGGAATATATCAGTTTTGTATTTTGGAGCGTCTTCCGCTGGACACTTGCCTTCCCGAAACGGTGGCCGTTTTACCTGTGACTTTATTTTTTAAATTCGCCCAAGCATTTCCAAGGCTGTTAGCACGTTCTAAAAAAAATAATTTTTAAAATCCTTTTTTTTAAATTCAATGGCTTAAAAATGTAATATCTCGTCAACCCACGTGGAATTGCATTTAGACCGGTCTCCGCTCCCAAGTCACATCCTTCGGGTGACTGCAACAACGGCGATACTGACTTGCTTTGCCTTGACTTTACCCGAATCGTTAAAATACGATGCAGAATTACTATTGCAATTTCCAGCCATTCTCGCATTTGCATCTTTAGTCTTGAAAAAGGACAAATGATTAGTCAAAGATTTTAGAAAAAAAAATGAATTAAAAAAAATGAAATGAATTAATTTAAACCTTTTTTTTTTGCCACTTACAGATCCTCTGGATATTCCTGGCATCGCACTACTACGACCATCGTTACATCGTCCTTGTGTTAAAAAGTGATATTTAATACAATTTAATACGAATTATTTGTAGAAATTTCAAACGAACCTTGCCGACAACTTAAAACGAAACTAGAGTCCTTTGCAGCCGACCTCTGGCAAATCAGCAGTCGCTTGAGAGTCGGCCATTTTGTTTTTCCAGCCCTTGCCAACTCTGCAAGTATCCAGCAGTATGACGTTCGAAGGAGGTCATTTCCCATTGTAGTTGCCATTAATTTCCCCTTTGAAAATACTGACGCTCCTAAACAGTATCCCATTTCCGAGTCCCTGTCTCTATGATCCTGCATCCAATTACACGACACATCAATCGACGTCATCAATTATTTGACATGAAGAAAATGTTGCCATTCTCACATTTCCATGCCGTATCCAATGTCCAGCATCGAACTGACTAATTTGGTCTTGGATCTCTTCCTGGAATGAGAAACAAATAACGAAGAGAGAATCGTAAAAACGTAAAAATAATAATAATACGTTTTCCGGTATCTGGCTTTGAAACTTAATACGTTTATGCGGTACATAACAATGGATAGCTGATTGAGTTCCAGGAAATTCTCTGGACAAGTCAAAAAAAATTGGAGAAAGTTTTTTTTTTTTTTTTAGATACATCGAATATGTTTTTTTTTGTGTATTTGTCCAGAGTTGAAACATTATTCTAAAAAGTTTTTAATTTAGTTTCAAGATTTTTTTAAAAAATAATTAACATAAATATCTAACCATCTTTTCGTGACGAATGCCAATTGGAACCCTTGGAAGGTTCGGCAGAAGGGTACCCTTCGAAGTGCTGCTTAATATGTTAGTTAGAAATCGGTTCACCGCTTCTATATTCTCGCTGGTGAAAGCTCTATTTTCAACGAAAAGGTAATTAAATGTCCTATTAAACTAATTTGAAATAATTTAACTTTATTTTGAAATTTTCACCTAGATAGTGAGCCCCATTTGAAACTGAAAGCACCCAATAGCAACTCTGCAGTTGGCGAGGGCGTCACTGGACTAGTATCACTCCTAGTACATTTTAATTATAATTAAAACTGTATTAATTGCACTGTTAATTGCCTACTTAAAGTTTTACAATTTTCCAATTTAAAAACTTTTTTTCTCCAATTAGATTTTAAATTAAACTTCAAACCTTTCTCCATGCTCTTCAGCTTCGCTCAAAAGGAGATACAAAGATGTTCCTCCTTCGTCGCTCCATAATTCAGCTTCCATATTTCTAGAGGCTACTTCCATTTGGCACCTGCAAAGCATTAATTTAATTAATTTACGATTAACTTAAAATGCTAATTACAATTAACTAACCAAATTACCTGACATGACTGTTTCGCACTTCCGGTTTCAGGATACTATACATTGTGAGAGCAATTGGGATGACGTTGTGGAGACTCTTGAAGATTTGTTCACTTGAAGCGTTGCGCTGCTCCTTCGGAGGCCACACATAGGTCATTGTATCCTAAGTTTAAAATCATTTAAATTTAAACACAAGTCAATTAAATTTGAAGACAATTAATAATTTAATTTACTATATTTACTCCCAATTCGCTATGAGCAGGCAATTCAGCCCTGTTGGCAACCACTACAAAGAAAACGCTGGAAGCATCCTCTTTCAACAGGTCGTGAGCGGTTGACCTATACGCGACAGCATTCTCGCTACTTGCTTTCTTTTCTGGCTTTCCCTCGGATGACTTCCCAATTTTTGAATTATCCGCTTCAATTCCAAAGCGCTCCGCCGCATCTTCCTAAGGGATTTCAAAAAGAACTTTTGGTAAACTTTAAATCTGCCCAAGTGAAAGTTCAATTTAAAAAAAACTTGCTTTGATTCGGGTAGTTCTTGGAAGACACTCACAGCGAGTGATGCCAACCTAGAATCGCAAAAATAACAAGAAAGTTCAGTCATGAAAAATTATGGTTTACATCCGCCATTGTGATTGAACCGGTGAAAGTTATTTTTGCTCTATCCCAAAAGCCTCATTAGACGAAGAAAAAAAATCTTCGTTTTTACCAAAATGAAAACCCTTTACTTAGAAGTCCTTCAGAACTCGACACTAATGGGAAGATTCTTTTTTTTAAATCTCTCCGTGTTTTTTTTCAGCTTTTTTCTAAAAATCCTGGTGAAAGTTGAAAAAGAAGCCGTAGGAGTTGGTTTGGCAGAGCGTGAATGAATTTGGCTCATCAAGCGATGATTTCCCAATAGACACCTTCTAAAATCATAATGCGTGAACATAACGAGGCGGAGAGAAGGCAAGGAGAAAGTTGTTTTAGAACTTTTAGAACAGAGCCGCTTTAAAACTTTCTCTTTTCTTTCAAAAGAAAGCTAGCGGAAGATTTTGCAGTGCTGAATCCTCTACTTTTCAAAATACTAGCACCTCCTTCCCAAGTCCTCCTACCCTTCCAAATTGACTCCTTAATGATCCTTGGGAATAGCCTGAGGCTCTCAGGAGGACTTCAAATAGGGTACTTCTTACTGTCATATTTCCCTTTGAATGGTCTCATAACCACTCTTTCAAATAAGGCTCCTACATTCCCTTATAACATGAATCTGAGAGGACTGAATTTTGCAAACAGCTCTCGGCCCTATAAACTCCCTTTCAAGTCATTTATTTTCACAAATCTAGTTTTCGAAAATTGGATTAATCAACAGAGCTGTGAAAACCTATAATCTGAGAGGACTGAATTTTGCAAACAGCTCTCGGCCCTATAAACTCCCTTTCAAGTCATTTATTTTCACAAATCTAGTTTTCGAAAATTGGATTAATCAACAGAGCTGTGAAAACCCAACTTTCACCGTCTGTCTCTGTGTACTCTAAATTTGATTAATGCCCTAAAAGAGAAAGTTCTCATTGAAATAGTAGACCATGTTTTCATTTCAAGTCACGTTCGAAAACAAGCTCTGCATCATTCCCCTTGAATTATAATTTAAATAAGCTTTTCTAGATTTATTTTTGAATTGTAAAGTGTAAGATTTTCCGGTTCATTTACAACATGATGTATGTACGTCATATTAGCATATTTAACCAAATTCTATCTCCAATAGTTCTCATCCTAGGCCTTGTTTGGCTTCACTGAATAATTTCTGTATTTTCTTTTTAAGAACGTTGGTGAAAGCACCACATGGCACGTGGAACATTTCTGATAACAAAACTGTGTTTTAAAAAATGATTTTCAAGCTTGATTTTTGTTTCTCATAATTTAAGTTTGCAATTTGTGCCGCTTTTTCTTAAAAAAAAAACAATAGAATTTTAGGCTTACTTCAAATTCCGGAGAAAGTTCTACTGTTTTCTGTTTGCTTTCTTTTTTTGTACTAATGATGTGTCGTCGTTGTGAATCGAATTTCCTTGTAATCGCATGGGTTCTGCTGTATCGAAAACCTTTGTTGTAACTAATGTGGTATGAATTTAATGGAATTGAATTCACATAAAAAAAAGCCTTTGTGGAGAAAGTAGTGCTTCATTTGAACGCGGACTCTGGCGGAAGTGAGAAAGATAAAGGTATTTTGGTGGTGAAAGTGAGCTAATCAAAGGGACTGTCAGAAGTGAGGCGTGCAAATTGAATTGGAAAGTGACTTTCTTCCAGGTACTGAATCCTCCGAAGCCTATATTCGAATTACCACCTACTATCCCAAGGCCTTGGATCCTTCAAAGAAAGTCCAAATGAGGAGATGAGGCAGAATTATTCAGGAGAGGCCTACTGT
The DNA here is from genome assembly GCA_021029175.1 of Bilobella aurantiaca. NCBI lineage: Eukaryota > Metazoa > Arthropoda > Collembola > Poduromorpha > Neanuridae > Bilobella > Bilobella aurantiaca. The sequence continues at coordinate 6,635 of VYYI01002405.1, read as the reverse complement.
GTGGTGAAAGTGTTAAAGATCAGGAATGAGGCTCACTTGTATCGTAAAAGCCCAAGATCCCGCTCCCTCATCTTCTGCCATACAGCCTCCCAATCATTATTGCACTCTGAGGTTATGATATCGATTGGCCACAAGACTTGGCTCCCAAAAATTCCAGAACATCACAGTTCAACCTGCCGACTTTCTCCTACGGATCGATCCTTACCCTACTTTCACCCTCACCTTACGACAATTACCGCTTTCCCCACAACAAAAAACCCAATATTACCATTCATAGGCCGAAATTATTTTAAATACTAGAAATTTCCAAATATAAAAAAAATACTGCTCTTTATTAACTATCTTTTAGTTATATTATAGTTTATATATATATATATATTTTTAGATTTATCTAATGTTCGATTGCATATTCACTGGTGGTTTTGTTCGGAGCGGACGGATTTAAGGGAGGTTTTACGATAGATTTGAGTTGAGGAATGGAGAAAGTTGAGAAATTATTTTTCCTGCTTTCCCTTTTGGACGAGTGAAAGGGAAGTTAAGGGAGGTTTGACATTTCACAAATAAATGACCGCAATGTTGGGTAGATGAATTTAATATCTAGAATGAGCTTTCAAAGCCATCGCCTGTTTATGCTTTCTAAATCCTTGTTTTCTTCCAAAATACGACACGACCCATCAATTCCTTTTGACAGCCAACACTCCGCATTCATGGCTTCCAGTCAAACTTTGACAGCCATCTCTCCCCTCCCTCAACATACTCAAACTCACTTTCAAAGGCAACTCAAAACCATCAACCAAACTTCAAACACAACTTTTAGAATTTCTTCAAATCAACTTTCTCTTTTTACTTTCACCAGCACAACTTCACAAATTAAAATAAATGACTCCCTGCTTCAGGCCTTTCAATTCAATTTAATCAATAAATAAATAGAATAAAATAAATAACTCAATATAGAAATCCGAAAGAAATATCTACGAGATTGTCGATACCGAAATGGAAATGGAAATTTCTCAATAAGAACAATTTTTTCGATTTTTGAGAACGACGCAATTGGAAACGGTTTTTTCGCTTAGTTGGTACCGTTTTTATGGCCTTGTTTTTTTGTTGTTGTTTTTTCATGTTTCCAACTCTTTACAAACGGGGGTTGTTACCGCCTTCAAGAAAAATCGCTACCATCGATTTCGAGTAAACACATCAATTTCAATCACATCAACAACGGTAGTCCTAATGGACGTAAATGAAAGGAGGCGATCGGAGGATTTTGCGATGGAATGGGATTAGGTAATCCCAGGAAACGCACGGAAAAAAAACGCACGGAAGGTAAATTTTTTAGGCTGTAGTAGAGTGCTGGGAGGGTAAAGGGCGCGTACGTGAAAGGTCAGTTGTCACGGGAGACAAATTGGAAGAAAGTGATGACCTTAGGAGGAGAAAGGTGGGACACCGTGAAGATGACGGCTTTGGATACGGACGCGTCTAGCGCTGTTTTTCCCATTACACGGCGGCATAATGGAGGCACTCCATCATTGCCGCAGAAGACGGGCGGAAGGCTTGGGAGTGATGAAACGGTGTAATAATATCTTCCGTAAAAAAAGTGACAAGTTTGATCTTTAGGACCATAATGGATTTCCTAGGCGGTTTTATACCCTAAAAACTTGAATCTGATGGAGAGAAAGTCTTTTGGAAGGAATTTGAGACTGTGGAAATAGTTTCCACGGTTTTTCAACGTTGACCGCATCATGCATCAGAAACGTTCCCATCGTCAGTCTTCTCGCCTCGGAATGATCTAGTAGGCCATTTCAACGCTAATCTCACACCACTAAATCAACACCGGCCGCTTCATTGTCAGCATTGCCAGCTCAATGTTACCGTAACTTTACAGGTATAGGCCCTCGAAGCTTATAATCCACTGGGCTTTGTACGACCTGAGCTTTGAAAGAGAAAGCTTCAACCCATGCCTAACCTGCTTGGTGAAAGCATGCGGTAAGAAAAACATTTCGATTTCCTATTTTATTGAGTAAAAAAATTCCCAAAATTCATATCAGCGTTGGAAGGGCTTTTACCTTTGGCCTTCTACTTTTTATAATGCTTTTTAAAAACTGCGGAATAGCGTTCTGACTACACAATTTTGTTGGTTCAAAGAACTTAAAAATAACTTTTTGATTTTTTTGTTGAAATAATTGTGTACTTGAGAATAACCAGGTTTTTGAAATAGTTTCTTAGAGCGTATCGCCCTTAAATCAAATTGGGATAGGCGGCTATGAACATGCACATACTTCCTAACGAGACGCTTGTGAATGGGCCATGACACAATTTGATACGATTCTTTCCAAGACGCGTGTCCAGAATTTGATAAGGGAGGGAACATAAATCAGGAGGGAGAAAGGCGACGGAGAAAGCTGGCAACGGAATTTACGAATTCATTTAAGGGCCATTACTTTACTTTTATTTGGTGTTTCGTGGCTTGGTGTCCTCGGGGATGACGCTGCTCAATCGCTGATAAAATGAAGTTAATATTAAGCGCATTCACAACGATTCCATTGATGGTACGCACCCAGTCTCCTAGTGTCAAAAGAGAAAATAATGAGTTTGCCTTCTGATTGTCAAATTCTCGACTAGCTTTCACTCCTCTAGACTTAAATCTAATTGATTGATTGATTTTAGAATATGGCAATTAAATCTTATTCTAATTTACAATAACAGAATGATCCCTAAAACTAATTATGTTATTAAATATTTTTCTAGGAAAATAATATTCCTCTTCGGATTTTCTCATAATAACTGCCGTATTTTTATGAGTAGTTTTGACATGGTGAGTGAGGTATTCAGAAGAATTTTTAGCCCAACAAGCCCGTTCAAGGAAAAATAAACCCTGATACAACGACCAGTAAAATTTCTAAACATCCATTATATGCATTTTTTCATCAATTTTGATTTCATCTTGTGTCCGAAGTATTATAAAACTGGAGTTTTTTAAAAATCTAGGAATTTCCGTGTCTTAGAACTGGCTTGTTTAGCTGTAAATTCTACTTTCCCAGGGGACAATTTGATTTCTGTTTTTTTTTAAATTATTGTTTATTATTAGAATTTAAGATTAAAAATAAAAAATAAATTACACTGATGCAAGGGCTACGGATGGCCTTTCTCGTCTCGAGTCATATCTTCCAAATTCTGTCTAAATGTCACTTTTTTTTAATTTAATTTTTTTTTTAGAAAAGATGTGTAGGAGGATTGATGAGAAAGGGATTGGGGAGGCGGCTGGGCTTAGTTTCGTCAACGAGCCAGAAAGCCTTAATCATTCTGTCACGCTCTAATCAACACCAAAAAAGATTAAAACGCCTTTCTCCACTAACTTTCACTCTCCAGCCTCGCTTCCAGAAATTCTGGAACTAAACCCGGGAAGTTTTAATTCTTTAACCGCATTTCCTCAATATAGACCCTATAATCCAACTCATAATTTAACATTTAAAACTCATAAAAACTCTTCTACGCCTCCTTCTAACTTTACATCTCCAATTTTTCACACAAGAAAAGTTGACTTTCATCTGGGACGACATTTCATTTTAATAAAGTGTTCTCTTACCACTTCACGAAAAAAGGTTTTACTTTTAAACCTTTTTTTTCAAAAGCGTCAAAACCTTACTTAAAACCTTACACAAATATGGTGACTCTATGCAAATGAGGGCAGTCTTTAGGATTACCTCAAGTTATGATTTCAAACTGGAATTACATATAAGTACTGTTCACTACTTTTAATGTTAGGTTATATTTAATGATTATAATGTTGTTGTTGTTTTTTTTGACCAAATTGAGCAAGTAAGTTTACCAATTCTAAGTTGATCGTGTTTTTGCTGCAGGGCTATTCGCCAGAAATCCAGCGATTCGGATTTGATCGCTTTCGGCTTCACGGTCCTATAAAGACAAATTATAAATAAATTATAAATATTTCGAAATTAGGAGAAAGCTGTAGAAGCAATAACCTATTTGATATTAATTAATCAATGATTTCCGTAGCACACAATTTAAAAAAAAGAAGATATTTTTTAAGAAAAACGATTTTTTAGATAATTTTTTTTATGGAATTCATTCACTTTTTTACAGTGCCTCGTGCCTCACTCCTATCCAGATTGGTTGCTTGTACGGTTCTATTTAGAATTATTTTTGTAACAGTTAGTTGTGCATCTTTTTTTTAGTTCGTTCAACACGTATTGACGAAACGCAAATTTTGGTAAAAAAAAAAGTTTCCAAAGTTTTTTCTTTTCCAAAAGTTGTGTCGATTATGGGACATAATGATGAAGTGAACTGTAATGCTTACCAAGTAGGCTGAAAAGCATGAGCATTGGGCTCCAACTTGTTGGTCGCCCTTTGTCACCTGTGCCACATCCATGTCAAAATTCTGGAAGGACTTGCTCGGAATAATGCCAAGAAGCGTTTCGATGCAAGTTGTGTCACCGCAATTCCAGTGCCTGCTCAACACTAGGTTGACGTGACGGAGCTGACGATGAGGTCGGCTTTGGTGAAACATGGAGTTCATTTCCCTGGAGGATGAACTTCCAGGCCTTCCAGTGCTTTCATCAATGCAGTCAGCCCTTCCAGCGATTCCAGTATTTTTACCCATACATTCAGCCCTTCCAGCACTTCCACTCATGCACTCAGCGATTTCAGTACTTTCACCCATGCTCTCGGCCCTTCCAGCCTCCCGTTTTGACTTTCTCCTGGCGGACGCGACCTTGGACTTTCCCTTTAAAAACCGAGCGAGACGTCCATCTGAAGCGCAAGGGAATGTTTAGGCTATTAAGATCTATTTAAGGTTTTGAACGACAGGAAGTGCTGGACGAAATTTTCAATTTAATTCTTAAGGGTCCCATTTCTGCACTCCAAGTGCCCATTCAGTGTCATTTGTGGATTGTGCGCCGCAGTTAGGCTCAGGAAATGTCACTTTAGGATCCATCTTTGCAGTCTAAATTGCAGTACATTGAGCGGATCTTAACGTTAATACCTCCACATACCGTTCCACCTCATTCTCATTTTCATTGTTATGTAGCATTCATGTTCAAGTAATTTTTAAAACAAAGATGCTCGAGACGCGAAAAACAATTCTGTTTTAGAAGGACATGTTAGATGATGCGCTCATCTTAGATCATAGCGCTCTACGTTGACTATAGTTAGCGTAGCGCGGTAACTTTTAATTTAAAGAATTTAGAAGGCGTGCTATTTTTCTTTGATATGGATTTTACAGTTTTGAAAACTGACAGGATTCATAAAGGAATTGAGTTCAAAAACAGGGGTGACATGAGTGAATAAGGCTTTTTGAAGTTGTGGATGAAGTGTCGTACCTCCTTTGTCGGTGGCTTTGACTCCCTTTTGGTGGACCGCCGCTGCTGGAGCCTGGCCCGCTTTCAAATTTTCTTCAATCTCTGCCTCAGCCTCCGCCTCCGAAGATGAATAGAATTCAATAATCCTGACATTGCCCTGCGCATCTGTATGAGGCTCAATATCATTCAAAGGGCTGGAAGGAAAGGGAAGTTGTTATTTAAAACAGTTGTCACTTCAAGATGTAATCAAACGGACAACTTAGGCATGAAAGCCTTGAAAAAATATATCACTTATAAAAATAATTTGTAATACAATTTGAATCTATGTAGTTTAATAAAAATTAAATATTTACTGTGTAATACTGCAATATGTTGTGCCCATCTTTTTTGAATACTCACAAATACAACTATGATCATTTTTTGACAACTAGCCAAATAAGCCCGTCCTGCGCCTTCAATATTTAATGTTGAAGAGTTAAATAAATAAAAAATTCAGGCGAAAAAAAATCAAAGAGGGCCCTTAAGCGTAGTACCCCTGTCTTAGGACGGACATATTTGGCTAGAATTCGTCGAGTTGCAATAAAAAAAAACGGCCGAGTTGTTGTGGCGGGAATGAGAAGAAGGAGGAAGGCATAGGATAGGCATAGGATAAGCATAGGTTTAGGAGTGGGAAATAAAGGATTGACGGAGCAACACCTCCTTGTGCTCTCTCCGTCCATTTCATTGTGTAGTGGTGGATAGGAGCCACCAGCATCCACCATCCATCCACTCATCGACCCACTGGAGGTCACGGGTCATCCCTACAGGTCAGTTGGAGGTCATACGGTTCATTAGGAGAGGCATCCGGGCATAGGCCCAGTCATCCGGGTCACATTGTAAGAATGAATTAAACCAAAAATACAACTCATTTGAAGAATCTCACATCTCACGCACACTTCTGCCTTTATTAAGTAGTAGGTTTTGAAAAAAGCTCAATTCCTTGAATTTAATAAACAAATCATGTTTCTTAGTTCTACAAATTGACATATTCTTTTCAAAAATTGACAATTAGATCAAAAGGAAGTGGTGCAATTGTTTTTGGTCAATTTTAGTAAATTTAAATTTTTGTTTTCTGAATTTCTTTTTCACTTTTTAAAATTATTTTGTGTGCTTTTCCTGTGAGTCTAAGATGCACTTTGACCTCCTGCTTTCTCCGGAGGTAGTAAAGGAGGGGTCTGAAGAGAAGGAGGAAGTATAAATGTGGTCTTTTATAATATTTTCCCAGCCAAATGGTGGGATTACATTGGTTCTAAAAGCCTCCAGACTTCCTCTCTGCTTTTCTAA
>VYYI01002404.1:0-15027 GCA_021029175.1 Bilobella aurantiaca | reverse complement strand
TGTGTGTGTGTGTGTGTGTGTGTGTGCGCTCTTCCGTCACGGACCAAAAGACAGAGGACATTACGAACGAGACTGATCCTTATTATTATTCTACATGACTCCAACATATACTAAACTATACGTATATACTTGCTTGGAAACCGCAAATGTCTAAAAGCGGGATTCAACTGTGTAACTCCAGAAGGATGCGGGGAGAGAAGAGTGCGACGGAGTAGGAGTGGAGCAGTATTAGTGGGTTTATACTATACTGTGGCAACTTGCCTTTTATTTACTAATAGTTTCGCCATCCAGCTTTATCCCCCATAAAATAACCACACACATGTTCTCCATGAGGAAGATACACTCCTCCTCCTCCCTCACTCTTCGTCTTCACAACTCTGTTTAGGCTTACTTAGAGGTAGAATAATAAAGGGGGTTTCCGCATGAGGAACAGAGCTGATCCATGAGTGGCGTATGTGGCGGGTGGGACCATATGGGTCCAGACGCGTCCTGCCGTAGGTAGCAGGCCTGCGAGGATTCTTAAATATAAATCTTCATTACAGCCAGCTGACGGTATCGCAGCATCCGCCGTGGAGGAGGAAGCCAAAAGGAGGAGATAAGCGGGATAGTAGTAGTAGAAGTAGCAGTAGCCATTCTGTTGTGGAGAGGAAATACATATACGATCTCTCAGTTAATCCTCAGGTAAGGAATCATGTGAAAGAAGGATCGGACGTGAAATCGATAGATATACGGTACGGAATAGGTGGCAGGCGGGCTTGGGTTGCGTGCCGGGCTTAATTCCGGCAGCCGTGGAGCGGGAAACCTTAAGTTGATGGTCGCGCCTACGGGGAAATGTGTAAAAGTGTGTGTGTGTGTGTGTGTGTGTGTGTGTGTATGTCTGTGCGTATGGTTAAATAGATGAGAGGGGTGAGACGTATGTCTTGGTCAGGAGTTGTAGGGGAAAATGTGGATGGAGCCGCCGTGTGGAGTATAGCAAATTTCCAGCGGTGTGAGCTTTTAAAGGGGGAGAAATTTCCCGTGTTTGTTGAAGCGGATTGGGAGCACAAAAGCAGTTATCTTTTCAGAGTGAGGGAGTGGGAGCATTGCTCTTGGAAGTTTGTGTGTGTGTGTGTGTGTGTGCGTTTGTAAAAGTGTGACTTTGCAATCACGTGTGGGTGTGTAAATGTGTGAATGTGAGTCCGTGTGTGGGTGTGTAAATGTGCGAATGTGAGTCCGTGTGTGGGTGTGCAAATGTGTGAATGTGAGTCCGTGTGTGGGTGTGCAAATGTGTGAATGTACGTCCGTGTGTGGTTGTGTGCCTGTGCCTGTGCGTCAGTGTGAGTGTTTGGGGACGGGAAAAGATTAGTGGGGCTAGGAAGACACGGCGGCGCGGGAGGGAATGTTCGGGGAGCGGGGAATTTGAAAGGGGAAAAATACAGGCTGAAAGTGGTCAGAGGAGCCATTATTCAAAGTGAAAGGAATGGTCCATTTTTCCAACCAAAGCCAGCTACGGACCTTTCACACATTCACTACCACCACCACGCACACATCCATCCACCTTATATACATGGCTACTATATGTGAGCCGGGCGGGCGGGCGGAGGTAACCGCACGCTGGCATATATATACGGAAGCCGGGCGCGGGGAGATTGGATGCGGTGCTCTCAACTCCGCCTCACTGTCCCTCTTAAAACATCAATGTCCGATAAGATAAGGACGACTGTTGCACTTTTATGCGATACACCACCACGACCGGGACGGGAATGTTACAAAAGGAGCGGCGGCGGCGGTGGAAGCGAGATCGGAAAATCCACATCGTAATCATATTCCTCGTACATAGCAGTCGCCAGCAGTGTAAGGAGAGAGACTTCTGGTTAAAAATCAAGTACATATTTACATGGCACACACACACACACACACAAACAACGACCTGTCTGCCCAGCTACACATTCCAAAGACAGCATGTATAGTCTCTCGGCAGAGCCGAGAGGAGAGTGGCTGAAATAGGATGCGGGGAAGGAGGAGGATCAGTGGACCGGAAAATGTCCATGCGACCGGGTAAACACGTCTCATCCGGTATGCAGGCCCCCTTCCAATTAAGTCAATCCTACGCACCATTAATCATTACAGTCACTTTCATTCAAGCCCACGGAATTCCTCTCCTCCTGCCAACTTTCGTCCACCGTCGACAGCAGCACTCTCGCGGAGGAAGAGCTCGAACAGAAGAAGAAGAAAAAAAAATTCGGCGGACCCACAGTGTAACGACTCCGAACGACATACAAAACTCTCAGAATTTATTCTTTACATAATCACATTCCGTAGACATCCACACACACACACACACACACACACACACACACACACACACGGAACGAACAAGAACATTTGGAGAACAAGAGGGAACAGGCTCCAGTCACATAAATCCGGGATAAAGTCAACAGAGAAATCTCGGCTGCTGACTGCTGTGTGTGGAGTGCACATGTACATGTGTATACGAGGAATCCCACAATTTGAACAATATCGCACGCCAACCCAAATCACATAACCCGAGACACACTGCCTGCCAGCCACCACCGGGAACGACTCAGAGAAACTTCCTTTATCCCTTCACGGGTTGAGGAAAACGGGGTTTATTGCCACTATAAAGCCCGAGTTTATGCAAATTCTCCCCACCACTCATATTTTCCCACTTCCGCTCTTTTCCCAATTCCCAGTAGTAGTCGACGGAGAGCCGTCGCTCAATAAAGTGAAATAAATCCATTTCCACCCAAAGTCAAATCCAGGCGAAAAAAGCAAAACATTCTGACAAGAGAGAGCACTTGTCTGTATAAGGTATAAATATGATTGATTTTTCAACGCTCGTGTAATACTGCTACTGATTCCTGATGCGAAAATATACGATTTTCCACTTTCGTTTTCCTCGTTCGTACCACCACTCCAGCATTCAAACTTTGGCGGGTGAAACAAACATCTGATTACTCTCATGAGATTCCAATACTCTATTGTCATAGAGTTGCCATACTCTATGACATCATTCGTTTTCTGCGTATTTCCAAACTCTCTCATTTTCACTGACATTATTTCATCATTCTCAACAACTTTATCTTCCTCATCCGCAAAACTTGAGCTTCTCCCCCAATTTTACGACAGGCTGACACGAGGAACAAAACAGTAATGTTTTACAAACAAAGGAGAGCCAAGAAAAAAGAGCAGCATATTGTTTCCCCACCAACCCGCCCGCCACACCCCCATTCACGGAAAACAAAAGCCCAACTTTTTCACCCCTAATCTCTCGCTCAGGAGTTGGGCGGAAAATTCATCGTTTTCCACTACATACGTACATGGATCTCAAACAAGAGCCACACAAGAGGCACATTACAGTGTGTAGTAGTGGAGGGAAGAAGACTAGGGAGAGAGAGAGAGAGAAGATCATGTTGTTGTTGTTCCAAGAAAATTAATGGGATAAGAAATGCGGCGGAGCATATGAGACGGCCGTTCGTATGACAACAAGGATTGCTGGAGATTTGTCTACGGTATTATTATTATATACCCAACTACATATCTCCCCCCCATGCTCTCATACTCAAAGTGGGAGACTCCATGTAGTGCAGGATAGTACTTCCACTCACGTTGAAATGGGACACAAGTGTGTAACATCTTATTTGCCCCTCAACAACAACAACAACAACAACAACAACAACAACAACAGAAACATCTACTTGCAGCAGGAACGGAGGAAAATAGCGGGGACTGGGGAGGATTTGAGGGGCTGTTGTATGTGCCTATGTGTCTGCGAGAGGGAGGAAGATATGTGGAACTACGTGGAGGGATTTTATGAAAACATGAATATTTGAGTAGTGCTGAGGATCAGTGTGGCTACTACTACTACTACTACTACTGCTACTTCTACTACTACCACTCCAACTACTGCCACTACAACTGTGTGTATGCAGAGCGGAAATATGCGGCTTGTAGACAGATAGTCAGTAGTGGTGGTGCAAGGTGGCAACGGCGGCGGAGGCCGACAGAGAGAGAGAGAGAGGGAGAGAAAACAGCGAGGACGTCTGGAAAGTACATTTATTATTCCAACCACATCGGATGTGGCTTCATCAAGCTGACTGAGCCAAGCTGGAGGAGAGTGTGGGCTGTTAAATTGGAGCGATAGTGAACCCTTGAGTGCCCCTGATTCCCTTTTGTAATAAAAATAGTCACTCTCACTCCAACTTCGATCTCGCCCACTATACAGTAGCTATAGCTAGCTAGCACATAGGAGTGGTCGTGGTGGAGGAGCACTGCGCCAAATAGCATCGCCAACAGCCCCTATTACATATATGTGTGTGTGTGTGCGTGGAAATGAAAACAGCTGGACGACGGACTATTCCCGGGAGCAATTTGTAATCAGGCATAGTTCTAATCCCTTGAAATGACGTTTCTTAAATCTCTCCAATCAGATCCAGTCCCGGCGGACTGTAACTACCGTCCCGGGACTCATTCTCTGGCTGAGGCTACCAAAGTGATATGATGTTGGGCGAGTGTGTTTGTATGTGTGTGTGTGAAAGTTGCTGTGCCGGTGTGTGTGTGAGTGTGAGTGTGTATGTGTGTGTGTGTGTGTGTGTGTGTTTGTGTGTTTGTGTGTGTGTTTGGGGGTCATCCGACAAGATCACCTCCTCCATCCGCCTCCGCAGTTGGAATCATCATATAAAGACCGATCTCATCCATCCCTACTTTGTATGCATACTCCCCGTCACATTTTCCAACAACAACAACAAACATGGGGGATGACGTGGGAAAAGTTGGCCCGACTATCAATAAAGATCTTGGGGGAAAACTTTCCCCGCCCCGCAATGACCCGCTCTCGTACTCCATGTCCTCGAGAAAAAAGAGAAATCAGCTGACAGAGCCAGACGGCCCAATCTCATCCGTACTAGTTTTCTTCCCTGCCCCATACTTTATTTGACTTTGAAACCCGCCCGCGCCCCCGCCCCTCTCTCGCGAGATCATCAACTCATCGACCAACTACTTGTGGGAGACTTTGTCCTCAGAATCCTTACACACACACACACACACACACACACACACACACACACACACACACATACATACAAACACAGCCTGTAGAGCCCAGTCAGCACAGAGCGCCCACTTTAAATTTCAACGGAATTCCCCATGCAAATCCTATACGTACAGATTCCCTTGCCCCGCGAGGCCGAGGAAATAGGTCCAAGAACTACGAAAATGGACTTGTTCCAAAGTCCCATCCTCCCGCTATAGATGTATACATATTATCCTCGTCGTGGGGAAAAATGAGCAAGTACGCCGATGGCTTTGCATTGAGGCAGCAGGACGGCGAGGACCACCACGACCGTCACCACCGCGTTCTCTTGGCTCACTCGGATCCTGCCAAAAGATGGAAAGTTGGAGAGGAAGATACTTGATTACTTCCAATTCAGTGCATCTGTGCTTGTTATAGGCTGAGAATTTGGTGTAGTCTAGAAAAAAAAAAACTTGCTCACTACTACTACTACTACTGCTACTGTGTGTGAGTAGTATAGGATGTTCCACTTTAAGGCTGGCCAGAGGATCCAAGATGGCGGTGGTCCGAGGGAATGAGAGCGGGAAGCCGGCGGGGAGGATTTTTTTACGAGTTGCGGAAATACAGGAATTGTAAGCGCGGGGGACATGTACAGGGCTCTGGCTCATGTGTCAAGTGATTGGGTTGAAGATTTGTCCAAAAGAGCCCCTTCATCCGGAGGGTGGAGTGTATGGGATGACGGCCATGGTGGACTACGAGGGCGTTAGTACATGTGGCCGCACATGTATGTATGTGTATGGAGGTTCCATTACATGTAAACTGAGAAAAAATTGCCTTCCGATGGCGTCACACCCGCTCCGTCTCCCCGTCCAAGACGTCGTCGTATGCTTCCAACTTTGTTGCACAAATTGATTTTTCAACTCGATTTTCCCTCCCATGCCCTCCCATGCTACACCATGTATACATACATCCATGTCCCGGGAAATTCTTCCGCAAAACTCACACACACACAGGCTGGTGCCGGGTCCAAATTGCGTTAGAGCAATATATATATTGCCAACGTTACGAGTGCCATGCCGTCACATTCCGATGAGACACTCTGGTCGGGGAAGATGACAGTGCGGCTACATGGTGTGTCAAGTCCATACCCTCCTCTCAGTTTCCCGACCCACCGACTTAATCTCCACCACCACCACCACCATCATCCTTACAGGCGGAAATCACTGTGGTCTAATCATCCAGCTCATCATATATTACAGCTATACACACACTTTTGGATCAGACGACGCCATAATTGCCCCACTGCCTCCGGGAGCCAATTTGGATCTTAATCAAATTTTCCATGAGTAACTCGTCGTACTGTGACTATCTTTGAGGCGGGCTCGCTCCAGTTTGAAGTAAAGTATATGGGAGTACACACACGCGTGCGACTCGGCGCTCACCACGCAAGATTCCCGAGGCGGAATCAGTTCCTGTGTGTATGTGCACGGGTGCATGTGTGCGTATATGTGTGTGAGTGTGCGTGTGTGTACATATGCGTGGGAATGGCTTGTGTGCGAGCGCCAGGAACGTTCTAGCGTACGCAATGCGGTTATCCAATCCAATTATTCCCGACTTGGCACCGACTTCCAAGGAAAGTTCCTCCGGGCATGCGCACATTAATTAGCGTGGCTGGAAACAAGCTTGGTGGAAAAATAGAGTAAAATACTTCCATATATATACTATACTGCTCTTCGAAAAGTCTAGACAACCATCGCGTAGCAGACAAAGAGTCAGAGAGAGAGAAAGAGAGAGAGAGGGAGAAAGTGAGTGAAAGTCTGAAGTTAAATGAATGAAATCCCCACACTCGGAATTTCAAAAGTTGAAAGGGAACAATTTTGAAACTATTCGAGTCGGCATAGTTGACCCTCAGTGGAAAAATCTGGGTTATTTCGTCAAAAGGGAAAACATACATACACAAAGACACACGCATCCACCCGTTCCGCATCATAAACCTGGATGAGAAATGAGGAAATTACTCAAGTGCCGCACTCTCGCATATCCCACTACTGTGAGGGAGCATTTCCAGCGCATGCACATTTCCACCGTATGCACATACATGTAAAAACCCCGTTGGACTCACTGGTTGAGCTTAACAAAATATGTATAATAATATATGCATTCCTTCAAAGCGGACGGCAGAAGGTAGTTCGTAAAGGAACTTTCTAATTTTCCCTGTCTCTCACTCTGCCCACGTACCTTTTCCGGATGCAATTGAATCCCTTTTTAGTACGTCCCATTGTGCACCACTGTGGAGCCTTACAAGCCTATACGCGGAATGCACCCGTGTGGAACTCCTCCAGGTCTCACTCATGTATTCACTCGTTCCCTCTCTCTCTCTCTGTACCCAAATCTCCACTCATTAATCTCCCCCCTTGTCTCCCGCGCTTTGTCACACAGTACAAGGGTATAGGCTTTGAGCTTCCCACACTGAAGACCCTTGTGAATCCCCACTGTGTTCTATCTCCACATTTCCAGTACTCCGCTATCATTAAGTCCTCAAGGAGGTTCCGCTTAGCCTCTCCCTACCTACTCATGGATTCACATACACTTGGCCAATGATTATTTCATCAGGTTGTTGGGAAAAGCTTACTTGCTCATGTGAGAGTCAAGTGGCAAAGTGGCCCACTCTGCTCTGGTGTGGATAATGGGGACGTTGTTTCAAGTCCGCCAATGCCAGTGCATTCAGTATGACCAATTAAGTGTGGGAACCATATGAGCTGGAAATTGTGGGGACTCCAATGCATTTCCAATCCCATCAAACTCAACTACTATTTGAGCAATTTCCATAGAATGTGTCATTCTATCCCCCCAAAAAACACAGTGTTGATGGAGCGAGGATACTTTTTTTACGGGGGAAATTTGAAATTTAAAGTGGGATTTATCACCCGCCGTCAGCCCACAGGCACACAAAATTGAGTATAGTGGGGCCATGCGTGGGGTCCTAATGCCAATTTTCGGAAAAACAAGCACAAGTGATATTAATAACAGTAAATTTTCCTACGAGAGAGATTGGGGAGGAGCCCTGACTAGACCTGTTCGGTGGGAGGACTGTGGGAGAAAATGCATATTTATGGCGGGCCAGGGTCTTATATTATATCTGCCATATATTTGTGTGGTGGATGAGACTTCTGCCTCTTCCCCGTGTATCTCCGTCTTCTTTCCACAGTCTTTGCTCTTCTTTATCTTATCCCTATGAAGCTCATCCTCCTCTCAAAGCTGAGAAGTATACACGGAGCAACTCTTCGTCCCTGTTCGGGATAGGATAAATAATCTCTGGCGGAGCGGGAGCATTTGCGGTGGGAATATCGAGTGGAAAGCGCACACTATATATGACCCTCATCTCATCTCCTTCAATCCCGTCTCTGGTCAATGGAGCTCCCCACCATTCCCTCTCGTCAGAGCCCGCCTGCATAAATTTCCGGGGGAAAAGTCAAGAAACCAAGTATCGGAGTCCGAGGGTGGGGAAATTCAAACTCTTTGGTGATAATCCGCTGGAGTCCTCGTGGAGAAAGCTGTATGGTGGTTCCACATATGTGCATCCAAACTGTATCAGAATGGAGACACGGACGTGGGTAGGCGCCGAGGAGTTTGAATGTATGTGCCATAGCCCATGGCGCTCAAATGGAGGCAAGCCCATGGGGGAAGTAGTTCATTACTAGCGGAGCCCATTGTATTATTGGATACAGGCTGATTAGCATACGAGATAAGCTGAATATTTATGAGCTAATTAGAATGGGTGCACACGTCTTAAGGTCTGGTAAATAATGAGCGGGATGGCCGGAGTGGAGGATATATGCGGAGCGGTGGTACCCGACCAACTTGTCCCACATTATTCTCCTTTGCCTCCCTTTCCGGGGCAGCGCCGGAGGAGACTCGATGCACACAAGCATACGATCTGGCGTACTTCCCACGTGGCGGGGATGAAAATAGGAAGCCATGGCCTGGCTCTCACAGTCAAAACCTGATGCACGGTGGGAAGGGAAGATGGTGGCGCAGAGTGGATAGACGAGTAGCCAGTAGCCACAAACATGGGATCGCCGGCACTACTGCTGGCCCTGGCCACTCCATCGGAATACAAAGTGGTGGTGGTGGCTGTGGAGCTGTTGGATGAGGGAGCGAGATGGGAGAGTGTGTGCACGTCTGCCTGGCGGAATTTGAAGCGGAAAAATCCAGTGATTGAAATTAAGTTAAGCGTGTACGTGAAAGGGGATGCTCCCCTATATGCAACCGTTAATTATCACGGCCCAAATCCCAAGTTCTCTTTACAATCAGGAAGAGCGTGGAGGAAATCCCAGTTGGATATGCGCGTGTGTGAGTGTGTGTGTGTGTGTGAGTGTGTGTGAGTGTGTGTGTGTGTGTGTGTGTGTGTGTGTCGGAGTGCTCTGTTTGGGATGGGTGAGCTTGTGTGTGCGCGTGTAGGCGTCTATCCCTGACTGAGTCTGTCGGCTGCTGATGCAATTATGGGATTTGTAGTTTCGCTTCAAAGCTGCCGTCGTCTCCACATAAGCGACTGTCACATTAGACTCAAACTTTGAGATATTTGTTAGTGGAGTGGAGGGGGTGGGGGAATGGCGGAGCGTGATTTTAATCAAGATGGAAGCCAAGGGATTACGCTGATCATCCGTCTAATAAGTTTCTCCCTATTCTGTGTCGTCCTAATCCAGGGGGAGTCGGGCCGGGGCGGCTCATGTGCATGGAGCCGGGAGTGTGTGTAGTGTGCGGGATTGCGGAGGCAATTCAGTTGGAGGCTGCGGTGCACCCATATGTAATGTGAATGTGTGTGTGTGTGTGTGGATGTATGTGTGATAGAGAAAGAGATGTAATATTTGGACGGAACTATAGAAATTTCCCTCGCGCTGTGGGCTTGTTATGCATGCATTCTGGGGAGCGGTGGCGGTGATAAATGAAGTGGAGAACTGGAGGGAAATGCTTGTAGCACTTCTTCCGCTTGTGCTCATCCAATTTTATGATTACGCCATCAGCATGAGCCACACATGCTGTACACGTACGAGGGAGGCGAAGGTAAATAGAGAGGTTACCATAACTTATTAACTACATACAACTTGTTCTCAACTGCCGGAGTGGATATTTGGGGCGCAAACGAATGATTTCTGTGGGTATTAATATTGGGCAATGAGAGATATGGCGGGGGGAATGACGTCCGGCGGGAAATGGCAAAATGGGGAGAGTCCGGATGAGTGGGCTTGAAAGGGCGGCGCTGTGCTGGAGGATGGACATGTAACATGTATGAGTTTGATTTGTGAATATTGACTTGCGTGGATGGGATTGTGAGGATTGATTTGAGAGGAGAAAGTTGTCTGAGCTTCCTTTTGAGGATGGATATGTGGGTGAGTCCGGGATCATATTTGAACAGCGGAGCTTTTAGGTGTAGAATGCAGTGGTTTTTAGACGTGGCCGTGAGAATTTGTTTTCGCTAATTGGAAATTTTTTATGAAAATTTTCTGGATGAAAAATTTGAATAAGGATTTCGCTGAACTAAAATTGTTGTTACGGATAATGCGGAGCTAAAATTTTGAAGGATGATTTTGATAGATTAAAATTTTGAATAATGATTTTGGTAGATTAAAATTTTGAACAATGATTTTGGTAGATTAAAATTTTGAATAATGATTTTGATAGGTTAAAATTTTGATAAATTATTTTGATGGATTAAAATTTTGAATAACGATTCTTATGGATTAAAATTTTGAATAAAGATTCTTATGGATTACAATTTTGAATAAAGATTTTGATGGATTAAAATTTTGAATAAAGATTCTTATGGATTAAAATTTTGAATGAAGATTTTGATGGATTAAAATTTTGAATAAAGATTCTGATGGATTAAAATTTTGAATAAAGATTCTGATGGATTAAAATTTTGAATGAAGATTTTGATGGATTAAAATTTTGAATAAATATTCTGATGGATTCAAATTTTGAATAAAGATTTTGATGGATTAAAATTTTGAATAAAGATTCTTATGGATTAAAATTTTGAATAAAGATTCTTATGGATTAAAATTTTGAATAAAGATTCTGATGGATTAAAATTTTGAATAAATATTTTGATGGATTAAAATTTTGAATAATGATTTTGATGGATTAAAATTTTGAATAACGATTTTGATGGATTAAAATTTTAAATAAAGATTCTAATGGATTAAAATTTTGAATATGTATTTTACTTAGCTAAAACACTGAACCAGGATTTCACTAAACACAAATGATGGATAACGGCTTTTGCTAAACTATTACTTTGAATAAGGATTTTCCGGAGGTGAATTTTAAGTAACTTGAAAATTTCCTCGATTTTTGTCTTCCATATAATATAAAACAGAGGATTTTAAGCAAAAATGCCCTACTATTGATTGAATATAGATCTAGATCATTCTTCAAATCCAAGAAAAATTCTGGAACATGATTAACGATCACTTCAATGACCTTTAAGAAATTTGCCTGCACATCAAATATTTTAGACAGTCAAATCCCCATTAGCCTGCTCCTTTCGTTTGAAATTAAAAAAATCTCGGAAGCATTATTATCACAACAGGATTTTCAGTAATAAATCTATCCAATACTTCAAAAACAAATTTTCCGTGCCCTTAAGAGACCTCATTACAAAATCTCCATCACCTGTCAAGTTCAGGAGCCCTCCTCATCTGTCACTGTTTCCATATAAGGTAGGGTCATAATTAAAATCATATATAAAGCGGAGCCGCCTCCATCATGAACTGCCTCCAACCAGTTTGAACCCACTTATCAGTCAAACAGAGCGAGTCAATTTCTCCATCCAAATATATACCCCCGCCATCCTGATCATTCCCGCTCCATAGCGACCGTCATCATTTCCCAACTTGATCCGCCCTCAAATAGGTTTGGAAATGAAGGAGAGCACTTGAACCCCGCACAGAGCTTTCTATACTCTCCCACTCTCAGCCCATCCCGCGTCCGTGTGTTTCACTTTCCTCGAGACCTTGTTATCGGTCCCTTGTTGCTCCGCGCGCGTATTCCTTTTTGTGGAGCCATCATCGAACCTCTCCCCCACACCTGCTCCTTTTTCCCAGCGTAACTGCACTGGCTACGGTCGTAGGCGCATACTAATGAAAACCAATTCGATTTAGTAATCACCCCCATACATGCTCTCACACGCACACACACACACACACACACACACACACACACACACACACACACACACACACACACACACACACACACCGGCACTCCCTCACACACACACACACACACACACACACACACACACACACACACACACACATACACACACACACACACCGGCACTCCCACTCCCATTCTCATACATTTAATAATGTTGGGAGTAACAGGCTGGAATTTAGTGGTTGAGGTTCAAGTGTAATCAAAGTTGGATTTTAGGTAAATTTTCTCATTAAATGTCCACTCACATTCCCGTACTCGAGCCCCTTCCCAGTTGGAGGAGGAACCCTCGCGGTGGCAATATAAATGCGCCCGCCTCACATATAACTCTTTGTTAATCACCTGTAATGGGGACTCGGCGAGATAGTACTGATATCAGTTGTAATTATCGGGCAAAGTACCCTCCTCCTCCTTCCCCATGAGCCTCTAAAGCCCCGTCCGAGCTCCCAATCATGCTCAGAGGGACAACGACAACGACAGCAGCAGCATGATGAGGACACCAACACCACCCCGACAGACGCAAATGCTCCCATGATCCCGGCTCTCAAGAATGGCTGGAAGAAATATAATTGTGTAGGAGGGGGAAACTAAAACTTTCTCCACGGAGAAAGTGAAGGAAAATGTCAGGAACGGCTATAAAGGGGCAAAGCGCTTTAGAATTTTATGATGCCGCCGGATGGTTTCGCCAAGAAAATATAAGGATCCACTTCTGGATAGCCTGCCTATATGTATATATAGTCTCCCGTCTCCCCTACTGCTTTCACTCTACCTTCTTGAGTCACTGGCACTAACTACTACATTGCCGCTGTCATCACCCTACTCCTCGTCGTCGTCATCATCATCATCATCATCATCAATCCGTTACAGGAGATTCCAGTAGTAAACATAAAAGAGAAAATACTAAATGGGCAAAGACCCTGAAGGGAAATGGCTAAGGCACATTGGAAGGGTAAACTGACTGGAAGTATCGAAGAGCGAGAGTCATCCCAGATGACTGTGTGTGTGTGTGTGTGTGTTTGAGAGAGAGAGAGAGTGAGTGGAAGAGTAAGTTAACAAGTAAAGTTCCACACGGCAAACTCATCATGATTCATGTGGACCAAGTTTTTAGCCCGAATCAGCTAAATCATTTGTTCCTACACACACACACACACACACACACATGCACGCACTTACTCACTCCCACACACACACACACACACACACACGTACACACACACACATAGCTACGCTCCACTCTGATCCCGCAGAACATAAAGGGGCTTTCTCCTTCAGCAAGTTTATTAGGAGCGTCGCGGAGTGTAGAGAGAAAATCGCCTGCTTACACGGAATCTACATTAGCAAGGATCTGATTCCAGTCCACAAAGACAGTAGAAGAAATGACTTTCACAATCTTGATGCCTCTCAGTGAGGCTCTCTGTCTTTACAGCACGGAGCCTCTCCCTCTCTGCCATCCATGTGCCCACCCCCTCCAACAACAACGCCCGCCCATTCTACATGCATGGTATAGTGATCCTTCAAGGATCACCATATACGTATGCATGTGTATGTGAGTGAGTACGCGGGAGCAGAGATTCAATTACGTTCGGAGGATACCAGATATACACTACACAAACGTCGGCGTAAATCCCACAGAGTCTCTCACAGTATGACCCCATTGTGACTCCCCTGTTCTACTACTGCTTTCCCCTTAGTGGCAGCTTGAGCGAGCTCGAGCTAGTGTATATCATATACATCAAGCTAATCATTATTTTGTGAGGGGAGAGGGAGTAGACTTCTTGGGGAGGAGGGTACGCCTCCTTGAATTTCCAACTCATTCCACATTCTTCTATAACTTGGTTAATTGCAAGTGAAGACATTCCCATTTGTTTGTCATTGCTGGGGAATTAATTAAAAGGGGAGGTGGAGTCCGGGTTGAGCGGGAGTTAGCTGCGTTTGAGGGAAGGATGCTGATGGGGGCTGTGGGTGAGGTCGGCTCAAATTTTCGGAAATCTGAGCCGGAATCCGGGATGGGAACGAACGTCGTCCAATTAAATATTTGAGAGGCTGACTGAGAGAGTGAGTGAGTGGATCCTGAAGCAATCCCCTCCCTTTCACCAGCCTCCATCCGAAATGATACCCCTGCTCTCCCGAGCCGGGTGAGGTGTATCGAATGGTCCAAAGAGGAAGGCACACATTTGCACACATACATAGACACACAAGAATATATATTTTGCAAATACAAATCATTGGACGTACTCATATGCAACAACACACAGAAGTACTTACAAATATGGACTACATAGTCAGTCACACACAAACACACATACGCGGACACACAAGTGCTCACAAAAATGCACACGGACGGATAATTACAAATATACATGTGCGCACATATGCACATAGACACTCACATCCACGCTCACGAATGCATGCAAATACGAACTGAAACACTCACATCCACGCTCACGAATGCATGCAAATACGAACTGAAACACTCACATGCAAGTGCACACGCAGGCATACACAAACCCACAATCTTGCAAGTGCACAAACAAGCATACACACACCCGAATTCTTGCAAGTGCACGCACACACGGATACACACACGTCCGCACACAAAAGCACATAATGATGCATTCACCCGTACAAATTTGCATATATTCCCGCTCATACTGAGCATAACCACAGGCAACCGAACTCGCGGAAAGGCCCATAAACACTTATGTACGTACACAAATGTGTGCATTAGCACTGGAGACCATTAGCCCGATTCCTTCGTCGGGGAAGTGAAGGGGAAGGTTGTATATAGCCTGTCT
>VYYI01002403.1:0-15041 GCA_021029175.1 Bilobella aurantiaca | reverse complement strand
GTGACAACTCGCATCAGCAGCAAAAACTGTTGATGCGTTTTCGGTGGGGAAACGCCATAATGCAATGATTATGATAAGTAAACGCTTTAAAAAGGCGTTGTCCATCCAGGTTTACTTTATGAAACAAAAATTCCGTATGTATTACAATTTTGATGTCAAAAGTTTTAGCAAAATTTATTAATTTAAATGATAAACTTTATTTTAATAGATTATTTAATATTATTTTGTAATTATGAATCATAACCATTGACTTTTTTTAACGTTTCGTGTATTGTATGCACGAAAATTCGAACCCATTTGCCCACTATACCGCACTGATAGAATTTTCTACCGTCTCCGTTTCGTTTCCATTTCGTTTCCGTTTCCTAAAAAATCTTCGTTTCGTTTCCGTTTCCAGATTATTCGTTTCGTTTCCGTTTCCGTTTCTTTGAGGAAACGAAACGAAACGGAAACGCCCATCCCTAGTGCAAACCATTGGGAAACATGGATCTCCTGAGGAAATTCCGGTACTCTTTCCAAAAGCAAAAATCAAAGCTTAAATTCAATTGAGTGGAAACGCTCGGTAATGAAAATCGCTAAAACTATCTCAGTGTATGTTACGCTTCCTAAAGTGTTCTAAGCATCACATCACAACATAACAATAATAGTACTTGGTAAAAAAAATCTTCAATTTTTACGAAAGCGGAACAGCGTTCAAATAACTTTTTAAATACTATTTTTAGAAGACAAAAACGTTTTCAAAGCCAATAGCGTTTCAAAATCCAATACACACTTAATTTTATTAAGATTATTCTCTTCCTTTTTTTGTTCGAACATAATGAACAATAAATGAAAATACACATTTCCAAGCGTTGGTTGCAAATAACTGTTTAAGTTCTAACAAAGCCTTCATTTTGAGAGAAGTCGCGTTGTACTCGTTTTCTTTAAGTGTTTCGGTGTAGCCTTTAATAAAGGAGGGCATTCATTTCTGTCGGAATTCAAGCTGCAGTTGCGTCCGAATTCTCAGCGGGTTTTGCATCTTCAAAGTTCAGGAGAATTTTGCCAATATTCTTCCTGTCATGAAGTTTGCTCATTCCTTCTGTCACCTAAGGAATTTTAAAACAAAGGAACCGTACTTCTTCCAAACTTCTCTTGGAAAACTTTCTCTTAATAGTTAAGTGTCACTTTGCGCCACCTCCAACCTACCTCTCGGAAGTTTAGCGTCGAATCAACCACTGGTGCGATTCGACCCTCCTCCATCATCTTCCAAATTTTACTCAACTTCTCACCCACCAAATCCTTCTTGCTTCCGTCCTTGAGGTAGTGGCGCAGGTTGAACCCACCAATTGTTTTGTTCTCCTCAAACAGTTTCAATGGCGAAATCTTCTCAACTTGCCACCAAGACTTGGCCATTGTAAAGAAGCTTTTAGTTTCACCGGAAACGATGCTAGCAGATCCAAAAAGCATGTATCTTCCACCGGAAGCCAGTATTGAAATGCCACGAGCGCAGTCCTCTCCGCCCTGTGGATCCAAGATGAGGTCGATTCCAGAGGGATGGGATCTGCAAATTTTCAATTAGTTAAATATAAATAGTTAAAGTTAAAATATTTTGCTACTCTGCATACTTGCGAATTTCACCAACATAATCGGTCCCACGCTCAATGAGACTGGCGAATCCTTCCAGCTTTTCAATTTTGGATTTGGAAGCAATTCCAATGACGTCGCAATCCTTAGCCAAGTCCTTAACGGCCAGTCCAACGGAGCCACCTGCCGAATGAATGAGAATGGTCGTTTTTGGCGGAAGAGGGGCGTCACCCAAAAGTAAATCGGCCACGAGGTAGGCTAAAGTACAAGCTAGATTCTCTACGGAAACCTTTTGGTCAACGGGCCAAACCAAGTTTTCGGAAAGTGTGACCTGCTCGGCCCAAGCTCCATTGTCGGGTAGTGCATAGACCAAGTCATCAACCTATCAAGGATTTCCAATTAAAAGTCAAGGTGAGGTGAGGTAATGCAGAAGCTGTCTGCTGCATCTCAGAATGTAACAGTCACCTTGACTGAGCTCACGCCCTCGCCAACTGCTGTAACTTTCCCAACGCATTCTGAGCCCATGACAAAAGGTGTCGGGGAAGACTCCAGAACACCCAGTCGTATCATCACATCCTGGAAGTTAACGCCACTGCAATATAATCAGCACACAATATTTTAGCAGTCCGCACTGTCAGTATGACTTT
The DNA here is from genome assembly GCA_021029175.1 of Bilobella aurantiaca. Lineage (NCBI taxonomy): Eukaryota > Metazoa > Arthropoda > Collembola > Poduromorpha > Neanuridae > Bilobella > Bilobella aurantiaca. Next base: position 12,831 of record VYYI01002403.1, on the reverse strand, counting down.
TTTTTAAATCGAACCAGACACATCTCTAGAATAACATCTATCAGTGAAAACTTCTTTAGAACTCCAAAGCGAGCTACATACATTTGCATCATATTCTAAGTCTATAACTATTGGTTATCCATTAATTCCTAATGCTCTGTTGATTTTATGTTTTTGGATAAAAAAAAGCTAATATTTTTAATGCTTATTTAGGTTAGTGATTAGTTTAACCTCTGCTCTTTAGAAAAAATATGATTCAAAAAAACTTTCGGATTTCTCGTGATTCATGCGCATAAGAACAGCTTCCGCTGCTCTCAATTTCTTTCCAGATGCTTTCAAATAAAACATCGTGTGGGCTATTTTCATCCGAGAAGCATATAATGAAAGCAGAAAAACTCAAAGAGGACAAATGAGCCTAAAAGCGGCTAAAAATCATTAATGACTAACCTCATAATGACCTTGATGTTGACGCATTTTTCCGCTGGAGGATCCGATGGAATCGGGCGTTTGTTCACTTTGACGTTCTTGAGACCACCGAAAGAATTGAGGACGATGACTGTCATTTGTTCCTTCGCTTCGTCCACGGCTGGAGTGGCAATTGACGCTGGAGACGGTGGGCTGTCCGACTCTTGTGACATATTTGGGCTGCTGGTGGCAACTTTCCCCGGATCTTCGTCCTTTGTACTCACCATTGCTCTGTACGCCACAACTTTTTGGGCAGCAATTTTCAAAAAGTTGCTGGTCTTGGCTTTTGTATGTTTTGTGAATGGGAGTAAGCCTTTGGGAATATGGATGGAGAAAGGAATAAATAAGTTGAGTCTGGGCTTGAGATGGTGACTTCAACAGGTTGTATCGATTTGCTGGAGAGAACGCCACTGGAAGTCTCTGGAGCTATCTTCATGGAAGGGACAGGGAAGGCCATCTCTCTACCAATCAATTGGGAGGTGGCGTTCTAGAACTCAATTATATTAACAGCGGTCTACGACCTGCTTTGAAACCAATCCATGTTGCCTAATAATGCCTTAGCTTTAGTTATAATTACGAACATGAACATCGCCAAGTCAAGCATGCATGCATTCATGCATCAAAGTCAGTCCAATGACTATTACTATGAAAAATGTAGTCATTTCTTCTCTTATATGCTCATTACAACGATTTACATAGAATACAGTTAAATGATTAAACAGATTTTAATTCAGAAATAAATTAACAATTTATACGCTATGAAAATAACTTCTTCCGATTCCCGAATTAGAGAGTAGGAAGTAGGAACTATACTGAACTCTGCTGCTTAATTTACAGTAATTAGAGCCAATTACAAATTTGCTTTGTAAAACACTAATGAAGCGTAAAGTTGATTTGCAGGAAGTTTAAACAAACTGTGTTTCGGTTGTCGTAAATTTCTGAGTGGAATGCCCAAGTTTGGTTTCAAAAAGTTATGAACGGTAAAGAGGACGGGAAAAAATAGTTTTCTTTTTCTTTTAGAAAATAGAAATTCTTTTTGTGATTTACGTTCGATATTGATAATGATAATTAACAGTTTATTTTAAGAGAACACGCTAGTTTTCGATGAAATAAGCACTAAAGCAGCCTAATTGCTTATCCAACTCCCTACATCGCCATTTTAATCTAATTAAAGGCGAGGCTTCAATGCACTAATAAAACTAAATGCAAACACCTCAACTCAAATCATGTTAGCATGAGATGAGCTAATTTTGGGAGAAAATGGTAATGTTCTCATTTCCTGTTTTACGATCATCCGCCAGACAAGATTGGTATTACTAGAAAAATTGGAGCGCAGAAAAAGTGTCTAAAATATCAAACCATATCCAGAAGCTATGATAGAAAAAAAAGACGCTTCCTTTTTTTCCGAAAGCTGCAGTTTCACTTGACGTCTCTATCTAACAGTGGTAAATCGTAGGAGAAAAGTACAAGTTTCATTTTCTGATTTGCCAATAAAGTATTGTTCTACAATCAATCGAAGAAAATCAAATTGTTAAGTGTAGCTTAACTATTATCAACTTCAAATTTTAGTTTAATAATTTAACAATCATTTAAATTTGTTTGGGAGACAATGATAAAAAAGTAAAGTTAGATGGTTAATAAGTTAAATAAGTTGAGTGGACATGTTAAGTTGAAAGTTTAGGAGCGTAGCAGAACAATTTTTTTTAAATTTCAATTTAAACAAGTTTCACAGTACTTTCTCCACGATGATAGACCAACGGCCATTTCTTTCATCCACTCACATTCACCCACGTTAGTTTCTTGCCAAAAAGATAGACAAAAATTATCCGCCTGCTTAAAAAGGATCAATTTTACAGTCTCCTGCTGCATTTTTAGTTAAAGAAGTGAAAATCATTACGGAAAAGTGGATAATATTCATCTTTACACACATCCTCTGCACTTTAGAGCTCTTGGGAAAGTGTTTACAACTGAAATTGATTTACGAGAATTGGAGAATGTGTTTATTTATTAAGAAGCGTACTTTCCAGTAAAGGATTCGCCAAAAATACGTAAATGGAGCACATAACCTACTTCACTCTCCTCAGATAGGGCGTTATGCTCTGTCTGAAAACTTGGCTTGGGACTTTGACAAGTGAGCAATAAAATTTAACATCGTTGAGAATCCCAAAAATAAAATGCTACGTACGAAATCATTCATTAAATTCATAAACACCGCTTTGACGTTTATTCTCGAAAATGTGTGAAATCGCTGAAATTGTGCGGCGATTGGAAGACTTTCTACGGAAATCGTTGGAGAATTGTGAAAGTGAGACAACGCAAGGTTTCAATGCAAGCTCATTGCTTGAAAGCGTATTTTCTGCTTTCCTCAACAACAACACCTTCTTCCGATCAGAAAATCTCTATGAAGTACGAATGAAGCTTACTTAAAATCTCATAGAATATTTTTAATTATGTAATATATTTGTTAAAAGGAAAATTATACTAACGGAAGCTTGGCGTCAGGTAACGGTTCTGCGACGGCTGATCCCGAAGCATTTCATCCCACGATCAATAAACTTGAAATGATTAAAGTAGTTGTATTGATTGTTGTCATCCTCATCATACTGCTTACGGTGATTCAAACAAAGTTCGATAAATATCATATATGCAATTTTTATTTGATTGAATTCATTACTAGACATGCCGAATGGTGTTCCAACTCTCCACCAGATTTCGTCCTGAAAAGAATAATGCACAGGATTGAATTGTCTATTATTTTCTAAAAAATAACTTAACTGTAAATATAATCAATCTTTGTAAAGGTTGTTTATTCTAAAGTTTCAGTTTAATTAATAGTAAACATACACATTAAAATGTCTTCTTGATTTTGGGCTGACATTTTTGACATTCTTAGGTCATCTTAATGTAGGATACCGTATTGTAAAGTCATACAGCCTGAACCATTATTGTATTATTTTAATGTTACAAAAGAGGACTCCAATTTGTAAAATTGGAAGTAAGTTAAAATTTCAGTTGACGTGTTTTAGTTTGACTGAATGGAGTTAGTGTTAACAAATATCAAATTCAGAGTGAATCTTAAAAAAAAATCATGTTATTTAGGACTTTCTAAATGTAATAAGAATGCAAAATACCATTATTGAGGTTTGAGGTACTAAACCCACATTTAAGTGAGGACAATTTAATAAACCACCATATTTAAATCATTACAAATTAATCCAACCCTACGCTCTGCTTTGGAGGAAATCTTCATCGAGGAGTTTTTTGGCCTTTACGAAAGTCTTCTAATGTTAAATTAGAACAATTCCCCTCTTGAACAAATCGCAAACCTAAAGAATTTAATTTTTAGTTAATTAATTTTTATCAAAGTCCATAACTAATAAACGATGTTCGTACGTGTGTTCCGCTTTTTGGCGCATTCGAATCTGCAAGTATTTTTGTACGTAACGCCATTACTGGCACATACTGGAATGTCTTCATCGTTTCCACAAACGATGTTACATTGTGCAGATGCGGAGTTGTTAGCTGACAACTATTAAATTAACAGAATGAAAGTTATTTTTACCAGGATTACAAATAATTCCTCCAGAGGATATTAATTACCTGGGCTAAGATTCCGAAATTTTGTGCCAGAATCAGCGAAAGAGCAAATATAACACAAGATACGTGCATTATTGTTACCGAATTTTGTGACAGTTTATAACTATAATGGTGTGTAGCGTGTTGAATTTCTAACACTGTGTTAAGCCTACGTTACGTTGCTTCAAATTGAGCAAATGTAACTAATGACCAGAGTACGAAGGACAAATGCATAATTGTTTGTGATGTCATGCATGGATGCACCAGTGAGTACTCATTTACTTACCTTAGTCATAGGATCTGGTATATGGCACTTAAGAATATATTGAGAGGAAGTCTGGCAATTTAGTTTGCGTGATTTATTTGACGAAATGAATAATTAAGTAATGAATAAATAAGGTAAGCTCTCGGGTCAATTCAAGTCTATTCGTTGCCTAAGTCTTTGGATTTTGCCACTATGCTCCACACTTCCATGATGAAATTGTCACTGAAGCCGAAGGACCCCAATTCAGAATTATCCAGGATTTCTGCAAAATTCATTACACTTCCTTTTCCCTTAGCCATTTCCCATACTTGGGTAGCTGTAAAAGTAATAAGAAATAATAATAAAATTTATTATTAATAAATATCTTACAAATATTAGATCATATTATTAAATCATGAAAAAAAAAACGCTTACACAGGTCAACATCGCTAATTCCAACAAAATTTTCCAATAGCACATTAATTTTGGAAATTGCTAAATCTGAACTGCCGTCCGCCTTCAACATTTTAAAACGAAAATTGAATTTCAATTTACACCTTATAGTTTTCATAACGTAATTGATTTGTTGGTTAGAGATACATATACAAAACACGTACAATTTCGAGTACTACTGGGCCATTTCCACGGAATCGAAGCGTCTCTTTTCCAGTTCTGATATTGTTCTCGTGGTTAGCACCTTTTTGCTTTCTTCCTTCAGCCTTTGGTCCAATATTTGCTACAATTTCATCACAATTAGTTTAATTGAAAATTGGGACTGATTGACATTCGTACCAAATCCAGCTCGAATCGGTTCGATGAGCCTCATTGTGAAAGTATGTCCAACTGGGATACTTCTCAAGTATTTGGCAACTTCAATATGACGCCATCCAACCAGAAGCTGACTATCGATTCGTTCAATATGATCTCCTACCTAGCGAGAACAAAAGCATAAAGGCTTCTCTTCTCTAATTTGCTTCATATTTACAAAGTGTTTTTTTAATTAAGCAAATTGTCGTGTTTGTTGTAGAAATATGGCTCAACTTGCCTCGATGACTCCGGTGTTCTTTATAATGCTTCCATCTTTTATCCGCTTAATAAATGAGTATCCTGTACCATTGTCAGTTATTGTCAAGCCTAATGCCTCACTCGTTTTAGTTACTTCAACTTCTTTCTTCGTCCCTGCAGTAAACAAAAATCAATCATCAATTTCAAGCTTTCACCGGTACAATTTTATTCAACTAATTCTAGACGTAATGTACCTACAAATATTACTTTTTAAATCTAACCTTTCCTATGTACAAAAATAAAGTCTTCTAAAGAAAGCTGGGCACTTAGCAAGGCAGTCATCTCCACGCGATGTGTATTTAAGGTACAAAACAGTATCTGTAAAAAGGCATTTCATAAAGTTACAACTTGTCAAAATCGGTTGTAGTCTAGTGACTTACAAGGGATTTTTCTTAAATTGATATTCTTACATCTAAAGTTCATGTAATTTACCTCTTCCACTGGGAACGCATAACATTCTGCAATTTTTTGGTAGAGTTCCTTGACATTTGTAAATCCAGATATTAGGCCCGTGGGACTCCCATGTGCTTGCTGACATCGAAACACAAACTTTGGTCGACTTGCAGGATCCGAGGTCACTGGGGTTTTTTCCGTTCGATTTGAATTAGCGTTGACGCTCTTCGCTGAAAATTTGGGACCGCCATTTTGGTTCTGTAACTTCGAATCTCTTGATGGAACGCGAGGCATGCTTAATTTGGACCAATATGAAAGTGTTTCAGAATGGAAAGAAGCAAAACCAAATCATGCCCATTATCACGACCACTCGTCACAACCTTCTAAATCTAATCTTTAGTAATTTATACACACAACGCACTTGGAGATCTAACACGAAATCCTGTATCACCTTAGTATCAGCTTTAGTCACGGAATTGATTTTGCCCTGATTAATTCCAAATACAAGAATAGAACTTTAGTGATAAGAATTTCAGGAGACTTTGGCAAAAACGAGGTTAAATATTGTCTAAATGATGCCAAAATAAGTGCCTTATGCCAAGCGCAGAAGTTGGGACATTGTCGATGCTGCACAATGCCATGCCACTTATGTAACGCTAAAGTAACACGCTTTTATGCTTCAAATGCTCTCATTATAACGTTGCCGAATAATTTGCAGCAATGTTCATTTTGCCAAAACTCAGGTATAAAAGCATTAGAGCTAGAGCTAGGTTTTAATAAATTTTAATTGTTGTCGATGCCGATCTTGGTCTCCATTGAACCAACTACTTAAGAAGAAGCGATTAATTTGAGTATAGGTTTAAGCAAAGGAAAAACTTGGAGGAATGACTAACCAAATCTTAATTTGTATCAACCCCCATAGGGTGGAACCCAACTTTCCTGTCCTCCTTGATAAGGTTTAGCCGTTGGGCGTGGCTGATAGTAAGTCTGGCGTGGAGGGGCAATAGTGTAAGTTTGTTTTGGTGGCAAGGTCGTATACGTGTCTTGGAAAGTTGTCGGATAGTAAGGTTTCTGTGCATTTGGAGTAGGATAATATTGTCTTGGAGTTGGAGTGGGATAATATTGCCGTGGAGTTACAGTGGGAAAATATTGTCGTGGTGGAGTTGGAGTGGGGTAAGATTGTCGTGGTGGCGTTGGGTAGGTTTGCTGAGAGGGTAGGTACGATGAAGGACGGTTGTACTGTTGATTCGTTTGTTGAGACGGTAGGTACGATGAAGGACGGTTGTACTGTTGATTAGTTTGTTGAGACGGTAGGTAAGATGAAGGACGGTTGTACTGTTGATTCGTTTGCTGGAAATAATTATTGTTGTTTGGTCTCGGTGGCAGGACGTACTGAGGCCGGTACTGTGACTCCGCCCCCTGGACACCGTTTCGACTCGGAGAACCACCTTTGTCCGGTTGATACGGCACAGCGCAAACTCCTTCAAACTTGACTCTCAGACCTTAAATGATGAAAAAGTTTATTTTAAAAAACATATAAGTTATCCAAATTATTTTTAAATACCCGGATTGTTCCGTTGTGCGCATTCCAGTTGGCATTTGTTGCTGTAAGTCTTTTCATCAGTCCTGAATTACAATATTTAAAAATTAAAAAGAACACTGGAATACTACAACAAACACGTGTAACTTACCCACAATATGGTTTATAGTCTGCAGTACAGAAACAAGCTTCTGCAGATATGCTGTTCAAGAGGACAATTAAACCTAACCCCCACAACAGCGAAATCATCATGACAGTAGTATTGTCGCGTCCAGCTTCCCGCAGGGTAATTACCGAAAGAAACTGATTCTATCCAGAACCCAATCGTTTTGAAATAAGGTTAACGGAAGAAGGAAATGAAGTTACACCGACAATTGGTGCCGCAAAATGAGTTATCTGGTAAAAGCCGTATCCGGGAAGCCAATTTAGGAAACGGGATCCGAAGTGACATCCTATCCCAACCGCAAAGAAACTAGTATTTTATGTACTAAACTAACCCTATTTCAACCTAATATTTTTTCTTTTCTAAAAATGGATTGCATTGCAATATAATAATAAATGAAATGACAAGCAAGCTTTAATTTTGTTAAATTTGCGTTACTCATTTTATTGAGCCATAGAAATCGAACTTAGCTAGCGTACAACTTTGATACCCTTCCAGTAGCCTGTTTTTTCCCAGTCCATTTTATCTATAGCCTTTTGAAACTTTTTGACGCGTAGTTTTCTTTGTAGTCTCTGCTTGATTCTGGGTTCGAGAATATTACGCTTCTGAAGACTGTTGAATCTAAAAAAAAAATTTCATTTTTTTTGTTGTAAACATGAAACTGTACTCATTCACTTGATACTTACCTCTCCAGTGTTAATCGATTGTGCGCTGAAATACCAACAAGGCTTCCTTGAATTTCCTCGCTGAGAGCTGGGTCAATCGACAGTTCTTCGTAATGAAATTTACTGATTTTCTTTTGCCCAAACTTTTCTCTGGCAATTTTCTTCGCAACTACTTTGGCCAACCTCACCTTTGCCTTCTTTTCAGTTGATACAATTGACTTTTGAATGGACTTTATTCTAAAGACCTCATTCTCTCTTGCATTACTTTGCTTCTTGTCTCGCGAGAGCCTAATTTTTTCTTTTTCTTCCCGTTCCTTCCTCTTCTGTTGCCTATTACCAGAGATTCATTAAAAATTTGCATTACAGGCAAGTATAATTTACGGGAAAAAAATATATTGAAGTAATACTTTGTTTTTGATTTGCTCTTCGGAGTTTTGCTGGGCTTAATATCCTCTACGAGTTCTTCTTCTGAGTCTGATTCTACCTTTTCCACACTACGAATTTTAAGTTCAGATTCAGAAAAAATTCAACATGCAATATCAGCTCAAATAAAAAATACAAGGAGTGAACTTACGTCGAACACACTGTTGGGGCAATGATTTTGTTTAGGCGATGTTCTCTCTTGTTGCTTGTTACTGCAACAGAAACTGCCATCTTCAACAACTCTTGGTGATCTTGAAAAGAGGGGTTGTAGGAAAAGCCTGGATGCGGAGTCTCAATTGCCGGTAGCTCCGAAGTAATATTCCGCTTTAGGCTTCGAGTTTTCTGCCGTAGATTGAGACGTTTGATGGAAGGATCGATCCACTCTGAATCTAAAAGTGCTGTGGAATAGACCAATAAGTATTAGCTAGCATTCCCTTATAGCTTGAAGGTGTACACAAAACTCAAAGGTCCACGAACTTTTTGCCGGTTCTGTCGCCCAAGGATCGCGGATTATGTCTGGCTGAATTACAACAGAGTCCTTCTTCGACTTTCCTCGCACATTAACATCTGACGCAATTTTGCGAATTCCGTGTTTATTTATCGGATTTCTATTTTAAATTATAAAAGATGCCAATAAGTCATTATGCGGAAAACAATGACGGAAGAATAGTTACCTTTTCACGATAGGGTCTGGAACAGCAGTGTGTGGTTTTAGTAGGCGGAAGCACTTTAAATCTTCAGTGCGAACTAGTGGTCCGGATTTGCTGCGCGTTACAACAGCGGGGTTTACTGTCGCTCTCAGCAACTTTATCGTTGGAGGTTTCTGTGATGCTAAACCCGAGGTGGTCAATGGCAAACAACTCTTCATTAGGTTTGGATCGTATACCGCCATGACGCTCGTCCTCCCTAACTTCATCCAAAAACTTATCCACATCACCGTGTTTGATTTGCTTCCATGATTTCTTCTTATTTTTTCCACGTTTCTGCTTCAGTGAACCTACAAGCATCATTAACAATATCAACAGTCTATTTTGGGACTCGGGAGGTCTGCATTTCTGCAGTTTGCCAGCAGCCTTAACATTTTTGCACGCCACCCAGCAGCACAACATAACAAAACATTTATTTTAAAAACCTCATTTCTCACAATACGACACAGCTAATACGGGTATTTGTGGTAAAAATTGTTTGACAACTTACCTCGTGCTTTGGCCATTAGGAACAAGGGATCAAAATGTTAGATGAGTAAGCCAATTAATGAAGTGTCTAGTCAAGATCGATTAAAAACTTTGTTCTTGTTTACTGTCCGTGCAGACTTCGAATGAAGTGGGATGTGAAGATGTGATGTCTTGAGACTTGCCTTCTTCCTTATCCTCACATGTTTCAATTAAATTTCCCGCCTCCAAACTGCATTTTGTTTTCAAACTAACCTCGTTTTTTTTTGTACGAAATTTATTATCGTGCAATTATTATTATTAATTTAAAAAGATAAAGGATTTGCAATAGCAGCAGTAAAAGTAGAAAAGTCACGTATGTATATTATTAATCGTTTTGAATTAAATTCAATCCTTAATGGGCAATCTTACTAAATACTATCTGGTTTTTAATTTATTTTGATCTGCCTTTTTCAAGATCAAATCAAACATATAATTGTAGTGATACAAGTTTACTAGCTAGTGTAGAGTCAAATTCCCATTCCCTAACTAAAATAAATAAGAATGAAAATAAAATAAAGCATATTAAAAGAAGGAAAGACGCTCTAATACACTGTTTAAATTGAGATTGGACGGACCGACGCGTCCAACTAAAAAATATAGTGCTATTTTTATAATTGAAAATGGATCCATTACATTCTGACATCTTCGTAGTCATTAATCAAACTCATGCATTTGCTTAGTTTGTAATTTCCTATTCTATTAATGAATTTGTAATTCTTTGGACATGCCGACGACACTGATGGACTAAAAACTGAAATTACTTGATAATGAAGGCAGTCAATAGGGGATCAAACTCGTTGTCTAGTTGTGTTAGTGTCATATTAAAATCAAGGTCAAAAGAGCACACTATCCTATCAGTAAGATGTGGGTACGGTATAAAGGTTGAATTTCATGGAGTCTTCTCCAGCAAGGAAAGTACTATAATGTTGGGAAGATGCTGTACTCCTAAAGCAACTTATGATACCACTTTGAGAGTCAACTTTTTTGCAAATTCATTTACTAATTACCTCTTCTCTAGGAAAAATTATCAAATTAATTTCATTGTGTGGTACTTCCTTCATTGTGTAGATTTCGGGAGCTTTTTTAGCTTTGCTTCTTGAAATCATGCTGAAGAATAGTATTTTCGTACTGTTAATTTCAGTACTAGCTTACAAGTATTATCAAAGTTCAATTGTTGAAGATGCTCCGGTTGTTAGAACCGTAAATGGAGAAGTGAAGGGAAAAGTATCTGTGTCCAGAGGAGGTAGAAGGTTCTTCGAGTATCTTGGCATCCCTTACGCCAAGCCTCCAATCGGAGCACTTCGTTATGAGGTGAATTTTTCTATTTATTACTTGTATTATGTCTATTATAATATTTAAGTTATTTATATCTTTGAAAAGTAAATTTTCTGATTTATGCTCCTTAGAATCCCGTACCAAGCGCAAATTGGAATGGCGTCCGCCTTGCACAACGGTATGGGCCGGAGTGTGCGCAAATAAATTTTATTTCTGGAGTTCGTTCCACAGATGAAGATTGCCTTTTTCTAAATGTGGCTACGCCAAAGGTTACAGCAAGCACTTCAATTATAATTAATAGACTCTTCTTTTCTTTTCTTTTTATAAATAATGATGCCGAATCCAAAACTTATTCAACAGGTCGAAAAGGGAGCCAAGCTTCCGGTGATTGCTTTTATTCATGGTAAGCAAAGTAGACGCATTAAATTGGATCACTTCTAAGTCTACATAGTTTGAAACTATAAATTCTAATTTTTTTGGTTTTCACTTTTAGGTGGGTTATTTATATGCGGATCGCCGAATGGAATGGGGGCACATTACTTGATTGACGAAGATGTGATTTTAGTATCAATGAACTATCGCTTAGCTTCTCTTGGTACTATTCGGACGTATAAAACTTGTAAGAGTATTTGAATTTCAACGGGTTTCTTCAACTCTGTTTTAAAACAGGTTTTTTGAATACTGGAGATGGCTTAATTGCCGGAAATATGGGACTGAAGGATCAGGTGCTTGCACTTCGCTGGATCCAAGACAATATTGAAAATTTTGGTGGAGACAAGAACAGAGTGACAATTGTTGGGGAATCGGCTGGAAGTCAGTTCCGTTATTTATAATATGATTTCGCTTTGAAAAAATGTATTGTTTTAGGTGCGAGTGTAAACTACCACATGCTTTCACCACTTTCTAAAGGTAGGAACATGTAATTTCAAAATCATTATCAACTCCACTAATTTTCAAAAAAAAAATGTCAGGATTATTTTATCGAGCTATTTCACAAAGTGGCTCTGTTTTGAACCCTTGGGCTCTTGGGCATAAACCAAGGGTACAAGCTAAGAGATACGGAAATCAGTTAAAATGTCCAATTTCCAATACGAAGGAAATGTGGACTGTCTCAAAGGACTACCGATTTCCGAAATACTGAATGTGCATGAAGAGACTACGGTAAAGTAGTTTTCAGTAAATCGTAATTGTAACTGTAAAGTTATCCAGCCTGTTCTTGTTCCAGAATATTTTCCGAGAGATGGTTGCCATTTTTGGTCCAAGCGTCGAAACCATAAAAGAAGGTGCGATGATTCCGGCATTGCCTTACGACCTCATTCGAGCTGGACCCATCAGCGCAGTACCTTGGATGAGCGGCTACAACGCAGATGAAGGGCAATGCTTTTTTGCCTGTTAGTTACTTTTACTTGTCCTTAGTTTTAAATGTTTCAAATTTCCTTTTAGTTCTAGGAAAGAACGAATCGGGAACGGCTTACATGGAACAACATTTTGAAAAGGAATTGCCTAAACTTATGCTCTACGCCAATGGGAATGAAGCTCATAGGAACCAACTAGTGCAAAAATTAATCAAATTTTACTTCAAGGACTCGAAGCCAGCAGGGCTGAAATCAATGGAAACTTATAGCAAAATGTTTACGCATGGAATATTTGCGCATGGAATTTCGGAGGCAATGAAACTTCATTCAGAATTTCAACCCGTTTTTCCGTATTACTACAACTATCATGGAGAATCTCAACTCGCTAATCTTGTGATAGCCCTTAAGGGGAGATATCCCTTAATTCTTGAAGTGATATTCCACATGGCGGAGACTTGGGTCAATAGAAATATA
>VYYI01002402.1:0-15043 GCA_021029175.1 Bilobella aurantiaca | reverse complement strand
CCACTATAATAAACAATTTAACATGTAAACCTCCCATAAGAGGAAACAAGTGCTCCAAAAATGTACACTATAAGGAAGTTTCCACTATAAGGAAGTCTACTATATCGAAGTTTCACTGTAATCAATTTTTCCTCTTTTGTTTTGTTAATTGATTTTTATTCGAACTAATACCCTAAAAAGTCGTTAATTAGGTTAATTGTAATTAAAATACTAACGTAATTAAAAATTAAGCTCAATTAACGCTTGTTTGTACACATACATTTGTGTACAATTGGTCATTTTAGTCAGTTATGAGCACCAAATAGCTTAATTGTCATCTTAGTTAATTTAAGTTAACATTTAGGATCAACTAAATCGCTAAACGTAAGATAAATGTAGGTACAATTAGGAGTTTTCAAGGTCGATAAAGCTTATTTTAACCATGAAACCTAATTAGTTAATTACAATTAAAAGTTAGCTTTATTTGTAGTTTACTAAATTCAAATAGTTTTCTAATATCATTTTCGACCTTAAAAACTTCTATCAAGACTAAAAATTACCTAAAAATGATCTTAATCATTAATCACAGTTACCTAATTTTGATGGCAATTAAGCCATCTGGTGATAACAATGTGCATATATAACCACCAATTATTTGTTTAGCATCCATAGTTAGCGTTAATTGTGCTTAATTTTTAATTGCAATTTACTAATTGAGATTTATTTTTCCTTACTAAATTAATGACTTTTTAGGGTATTAGGATAATTAAACCCCTTAATTATTAATTTTGCTAAAAATTCGATTTGACTTTGGACGTCTTTTCGTTTTGGACCTCTTTAGCCTTGCACCTCTTCTTTTCTTGGACCTAAAGGCATGGAACCACTTCATGTAATAATACGCCTCTTCGATGTCATGCATAACATAATTAGTAATTTTTACGGAAAGATAATGATCTGGATTTCTTGTAATTTTCGGTTCATACCTAATACTTTTGATTTCAAATAAATAATAACGGCTTTCCATTGAGAGATTCCTAAAATACGCTCCTGAGGTCAGATTGAAATCTAGTTAGACAGCTATTAAGTAAAAAATTGGGATTTTATGAAATGAAGCATCTTCCTCGGATCACAAACGTACGCAGTAATACCCTATGATGCGAACTATTATTTTTGTGTAATCCTTTGGGGTAATGTGAGAACTGGGCCCCGAAAAGGGGGTATGCTTCCATGAATTTTGAGGTTGCGTAGCGAAGTGGGCCTCGCAGAGCCACCAAGTGTAAACATGACGTAAATTTGGAGCAATTCATGTGAAAATTGTTCAACTGAACACATTTGTCTTCCTTTTGTAAGAATGCCAAGTGACAGAAGGAGGAAGAGGATGAAAAAAAAAACGGATAAATAGAATTACCTCAAACTTTTTCTAGAAATACCGTTTTCTCACTTTTATGTTTACCCTTCTGAGCCACTTTGCGGAATGCAAAAGTACACACTTAACGAAAAAAAAAAAGTAACATAAGAAACCAAATGAACAGAAAAAAAATTGCCGGAAGAAAGAAAAGCCAGGAAAAGGGAATTGGGACAGGAAGAAAGCACAATTTTGCTCCAATTCTCGTAACATCATTTGATTGACGTATTCCATCAATAACACCGATTTTCACCTTCTTTAACGTCACTTTAAGCTTAATTTAAAAATTTTTAAAAAGAAAAAGTTAAATAGCCAATTGATTTAGCTCCCGATATAGCTACATCAACCTAGAATTTCCAAAATTTTCTAATAATAAGTGGAGTTTCCACTTCAAAAATGTTTTTTTCATGACGCTTTTTAAGTGTGAATCGTGACGGACAGGAGCATCGGATTTGTGATCCGGGAGATTTGCGACAAATGGCAGGAGGATGACAATGAATGTAATAATTTGAGAGGAGAAACGTTAGCGCAAGGCGTAGGACGGTGATTTGAGGGGGATTAGAATGTAAGTAAGTGCAGTATTACTGCCGAGTGACCATAAAGTGTTGGTTACGGTAGACGTCAGGTGAAAATTAACGACGAAGATGGCATATTTTGAGGGTAGTAGGGAAGGATTTTCAAGGAAGCGGAACCAAAGTATCACTTTCTGCCATCAATTTCATCTATTCCCTCTTTCGCAGTGTCAATGTCGATTGTTCAGACAAAAAATCCATTAATTCCCAGGAAATAATAATATAAATTAACAGTTACTATAAATACCAATTTGAACACGAATTTCAACTTAGCGTATGCATCAAACGTGAAATCGAAATATCATTAGTAGAAAAGTACTTAAGAAAATAGACGGTAAAGCTTTCTTTAAAAAAAATACTCCTACAGCCAAGGTCCTTGGCAACCGTACTAACAAAATCCGTACAGCGATCTCAACATTTTTTGATAGAGAAATTGCAATGCCAGTAGCAATACCAAATCACCAAACCGGAGTCTGAATAATTTCAGCAATTTAATTGCATTCAATAATTAATTTGGCTTTAAATTATCAATGTTGGCAATGTTGAAAAATTTAGCACACAAATTATGAAAAAAGATTAACTTGTACTAATGATGCGCAATCGGGTTTCTAAATTCAAAAGGTTTCAAAATCTGACGTTTTTATCAAACTGAATAAATTTAAAAAAAATGAGACTGGAGAAAATGTATACCCGGTCAAATGGTGGAGGTACCGGCGTTTGTTGCTGTTGGTTGTGATGATGGCAGTGGTGGATGTGTCTAGGGTCCATGATCCCTTTATCCACATTTGTCACTTAACTTCCAGGAACTGGACAAGTGGGTGAGTCCCAGGGAAATTTGAGGGAGGCCTTGGGTCAAGTACACCTACTGCTCCATGTTGCTCATTTGACCTTGTACCGGTGACCTTTCAAAGCACGCCAACTGACTGATACACAAAACTGTAATTTTGCGTCACTACCCCTCAGAGTCCTAAGTAAGACTAACCGAAGATGCACTTAACAATTCTCATTCACGTCTTTGAGGCTTCCTTTGGGGTTTGGAACAACAAAAGAAATCTCTCAGAGACATGTCAAGAATTGTTCCTCTTGCAAAGAAAAAAATGCAGCATAATCTTCCTTGTTAAAAACGTCATTAATGTGATTAATTTTAAACACTACTTTTTGGACAAGTAAATTGCTATCACTTCTTTCGTGAAAGTTTCCCTGATTAGATTTTTACAAAACTTGCAAGTGAAAGTGTTTTGTACAACAGGATTTTTAGTTATTTAAATTTCTTGCTCCCAAAGATGTCAACAGTCCGACAATGTGAGAACAAGGCTTTTAATTTATCAACATAATTCAATTGCACCGTCAATTTATAATGATCACCAATCCGAAGTAATAAATATGCCAAACATTACAACCTACGAATGTTAAAGGGGTTCATAGTCGACTGAATCCAACCTCATCGGCACGTCCTCGGGTGCTCCGTTAAGGAACATTTCAAGGTCCATTTGCTTTTTGGTCCCGGTGGAGTCGTGGCGGTGTCTATGCTCCTTTGACTTTGATTTGTGTCGCTTCTTTTCTCGTTTTCGTCCAGTTTCGGGTGATGGCAGGAGATTTGTAGGATGAATAATAGCTTTCTCAACAGTAAAAGTGGCAGTTGAAACCTTTTTTGCATTTAATATGGACTCCTCTTCGGAAGAATAGAGCTTGTCAGATCGCTGCGTGGAACCGACTACTAGGTAGTCAGGGTCGATATCCTCTACATATGACATTACCATTGGATTTCCTCCTGCCACTTCATCGTCGTCGCTGCTCTCAAATGCATTGTTTTTAACGGGCGTATGATCGGGTTTTGCAGAAAATCCTTCGCTAAAGAATGACCCTTCGATGCCTCCGGCCTCATCCGGCACAAAGTCTTCCACTGGGTCAAGCACTTCGTCCTTTGTACTGTTATCTAGGGGCCTTGTTTTCGTTGTCAGCGGGGTAGCAGAAATTTTAGGCTCAGTTTCAGTATCTTTGGGTTCTAAATCAAATTACACTTTTAACAACTAGCAAGAATTGAATCATAACGCCACCAAGCAGGTTTTTGAAATTATTACCGTTTAAAATTTTTGGCTCATTTTTCTCGGTGGGGGGTTGTGGCGACAGCGAGGGTACGTTTGAGACGGCTGAATTGTTTCTTGGAGAAGTTGCAGGCAGCGGAACCGCATTTGTTGCTGGGGTTCCGTTCTTTTCCTTCTCCTTTACTGCAGCCAGAGCTTGAGCTTCTTCTACAGTAATTTTTGGCACTGGGGGACTGAGAGCATCAGCAACCTGACGTCGTTTGTGTGTTAAACCGTCAATGAACCTTACAAGCAAACTTTATCAAAAAACTGTTCCGTTCAAGTACAAGCTTTATAAAATTTAAAAATTTCGATTTACAAGTCATAGTTTGCTTCATCACTTTCCAAGTGAACATCTAACTCTTCAATAGTCACCATTTTCTCTTCAGCATTCGTTTCCAGCTGTTTCAGCAGAGTTTCCTTTTGAAGTTGCAAGAAGGGTAAGTTAAAGAATTTGTGAATAAATTTTAGGCCAAATCCATTTCGCATTGACGATTCACAGTAGCGAATTTCGCCGCAGCTGGACGACCTACAGCACAATAGACGAATTCATGAAGCTCAATTTTTTTTTCAAACAAAAACCAGGCAAACACCTACCGTTCGAGACTTTCTACAAAATAAAGCACCGTATCTCCAGATACTGCTCGATGATGTCCCATATCACGGTGATTTCCAAGAATTAAAATAGGCATATGTATTGGAATGAACGGAATTTCACGTTTGACGTACTCGAATGTCCTAAAATAATAAGCCATTTTGAAAGTCTAGCTCTACTGTTACAATAAATACCCTTGTGACTTACCAGTTTTTAGTAATATCAAAAATAAGTATAACACCCTGCGTATTCTTATAAACGTCAAGAAATGAAGCATCAAGGGCAATTTCGTCCATTTCCGCAGTATCACCAGGAGACGTCTCAACGTTGTCCAGCTTCAGCGTTTGCGAAGTTTGCTTTTTCTTTTTGGCCTTATCCACCACATCCCAAATTTCCACCTTGACTACATCGTCCGTCGCTTTGTAATTCCACTGAATATTTGCTACCTATCACCAAACACCAACAAATTAAGACCAAGTCTTAAAAATTTTCACTAGAATGCAAAAACCTGTATTTCGTTCGTTGCATTGTAATCTTCTTGGAATGGTAGGCCTTGAAGTCTTCGAAAGAGGCAAGTTTTGCCAGAATTACGATCTCCCTTCAAGATAATCTTCACTGTCAAGAAAATGAATTATGTCAATCAATCCATTGAGTTTTAACGGCATTGCTTCATTCCGGGTGTTAATTGTAAATTACAATTTGCAATTATAAGATGCCGCTTCCCAACTTACTGTTATACTGAATTCCCTTTGCGAATTTCTTTTGCAGCGCTAGTGGGAGAGCTTGTGGTCCAGAAGCGACCTGAGCAGATGCATCTCCCCCTGATCTTGTGAGCCGCTTCAACGCTGAAAACATGATTAACTAAATCTAATCGTTAACCACCATTAATTGCTAAACTAAACTAACTAATTGATCTTCAATTAATTAAAGAGAGATCCACAACAAAAATACAAATCCCATAATCTCAGCAGATAATTCGAGATTATCACATATCCCAGAATCCCAGACACTGCGTCCCCACAACTAAACTAGTTGGGCAAAGTAGATGTTAGGTTAATTGCAGTACAAATAATTATCACAAAAATTAGCATAGCTTTAATTTATTAATTTAATTAAAACTAAAAACTAAGTAATATTTATTTAAAGGTTCACTATAATTTACATAATTGTGACTTGTCTACGATTAGCACAATTTGCCTTTGTATGCAAGCATGACATGAGAGAAGTGAGTAAAATTTCCTGAGACAATCATATGTAAACAGCTGTCTAAAGGGTAAATAACACGCTGTCTGCCGTCCTCGAGTATTTTACAGTGTAAATAACTTGTTATCGTATAAAGCCGGTATCCAATTAATTAGGGTAATTAGAAAGTTTAGATTAATTAGAATTTTCGCAACCGGTGCAAGCAATCTACTTTGGACAATATTTGCAATGTTGCTCCGATCAGCATATCCGGTTACTCGTATTATGACGAGAGGTATTTCCCTAGTCCCCAATCCTTGCGCCATCCCTTCCTGTGTCAGGTCATTTTACGTCAACATGTAAGTTATACATTATGTAATGTATTATGTATAAAAATTTACTGATGACCTCTTCGTCAAAGTGTTGGGTCAGAAGTCATGATGTAATAAGGTTTTTTTTTTTAATTTTCAGTCACTGTCGGAAAGCATCCCCAAGTCTTTGGATTCATCAGAAACCTGACGTGCGATGGCATTTTTCAAACAAAGTTATGTGCTTTAAACCATTCAATTATTGTCGACCACTGTCTACCAGTTCCTCGAATGGTGGGCTGGAAAATACTAAAAAGGCCCACAAATACGTAACTCAATCCTCAGACAACTTAAAATCGTCCACCTCTACCACTAAACAGAATCCCAAATCATTCATTGAAGCCTATAAAAGTACATTGAATGAGCTTCAGGATAAGCTCAAAGGTAGAACCGGCGGATTGGGCGTCAAAGATCTGTTTAAGAAGTACGGAATCCCATTCGTAATCTACTACTCGTCCCTATACTTCGGCGGACTCCTGTCCGTGTACCTTGTACTCCAGAGTGGACTCGTTGGCGAAGCAGTGTTGCTCGACTGGATTCGAATGACCCCAATTACCAACTATATCGACCTCTCAAATACAGATCCAAAGTGGGGGAACTACGCCGGTGCGATCGTGATTAATGAAGTTTTGGAAATCATCCGCTTGCCATTCGCAATTTTGACAATTCCACGCATTGTAGCCGCTCTGGAAAAGTGGAAGGCTGGACGAAGGAAATCTTGATGCAAAATGGACGACTTAAATACCAATATGCCAAGTAGCCTTTCCGTGTCCAATCAAGACTAACTTCCGATAAAGAAATTATGTTACACGTTAAGTAGTTTATTTGTATAAAAAATTTGCAATGTAATTGCATCAAACATAAACATTGTTACACAATGCCTTTGTAAACATTTCATTATCACACATCGTAAGACAGAATATTTTAGAATTTAATTAAGGGTTCCAGTTCCAGTTCATGAAGTCTACAAAACCCAGGACAAGTCCGCTTCTATCAAGTACATTTTATGCAAGATCTTTTTCGGTATCTTGAGCAGTTCCAGACCCCATCGACTCCTATACGCTTCTCTCGTCTGCCTACGATTAGACTAGGAAGATTGAGTCATAAATGAATGGGAAGATGAGCTCTGGTCTGCTGCTCCGTCCCTAGTCTTGGGTGTGGTAAAAATTGTTTGTGTGTCTCTGGGCCGTCTCTTCTGGTCTCTAACTATAATCTCTATTTTTAGGCCAGAATTCCTTATTGCCAAAAAGTAGGGCTCCCGAGGCTCTGCAGTCAGTCAGTGAGCAGCGTCAAGCAGCTCTGCAGACGCTGAATTTTTTTTAATTTTAATTCAAAACCCCCCAAAAAAGTACCACAAGTTTTGGAAAAATGTTCAAGAAAATAGCGTCCATGACGAGCCTTGGCGTAAGTCTCTTTCTCAAAGTACCCATTTTAGCGTCCCATCCCTTATACCCCTCTTGAGCCCTTTAAAACCTCTCTGTCCTGTCCCAAAGCTCTACTGTCACTAGAGATGATCTCGGCACTCAGTTTTGGGCCGAGGATCTCTTGTTGGGGTGCGAGATGTTCTGGGATACTGCCGCCGAGGCAAAGCATAACAATAGATTCAGAGGGAATGTAAAGGAAGATGCAGTTCTTGGGGTTGTTTCGGGCGGTTTTAGAACCCATCTGAGTCCTTACGGAAAGGGCGGATGTGGTATTTTGCTCACTTTCATTTTTTGCAGAGTGCGCAAAGCACCTAAGGATTGATTTAGGGAGAGTCTTGGACGACGGTGGGGCTGTGCTCCACGGTGGCCCTCTTCTAAGCCCGCACAAAATTCTCCAGAATCAGTTCTGCTCTCCTTCTCCAGGAGATTAGTCGATGTCCTCCTAAAACGCGCTCCTTCGACTCCTAGTCCTCTTTCATAACCAAAATGGTCACCGAGTCATCACAATCGGTAAATACACAGTGACAACACAAGTTTGTGAAAGTAATTGCAAGAAGGGGTGAGGCCCTTACAAGGGTCGCTTGAAGTGAAAGAGCATCGCTGGAGCGGCGAAGGCCGGAAATGCTTTTCGCCTCCGCTGAGTCCTCTTATCGATCGGGGAGTGGCCCACTCCTGCGCTGCGTCGCCTTACGCTGAAAAACCCCTTTTATGCTCCAGTTCCAGAATCCTTTGCCCTTGACCGCATTGCGCTCCAGGACCCTTCTCTTGGACGCTGTTTTTTTTTTGGTTTGACAGGGGAGATTTAATATCATCAAAATTAGATCACGTTTAAATTTTAAGAGGATGATGAGATTTTTTAGGAAGATGGTTGACCTTGGTTTGCTGCTGCTGCAGATGACCAAGTTCTTGTTTTTAGGTGGCTGGGGTGACGTCAGGTCTCTCTTCATCTTGCCTTGATTGGAAAGATGAATAGTAATGATTTATTATGGTGATGAGGAGACCTAGACGTGAGGCAATTAGCGTGGGTGGGTTAGTTGTTTGACCAGTGAATTAAGTGGTTGGTTTAGATGAGGGCTCTTGAAGTTTATTTTGGAAATTTGAATGTCAAGGTCAAGCGCTTTTGCGGTTATTGATGCGCTGGAGGAAGAAAAAAATTTAACTGGAAGAGAAAATCGCTGGATGCGCTGGATCCCGTTTCATGCATAATTGATTTCCTTTCCTTCCCCCATCCTAATCACCTTCGACTTTTCGATATTCTGGAAAACTAATTTTAGATTTGTTTATTGATTATTAATTTTTCCAGTCTGAGCCTGGAACGGGGCTCCTCAGAGCGGCTCGCTCTGGAAATCTGGAGAAAGTCCTCGAATACCTGAACACGGTTGACATTAATACGTCAAATGCCAATGGCCTCAATGCACTCGTAAGCGATTTTGGGCTTTCAATTTTGAAATTTCAATTTCAGAGAATTCTTGAAGCGATTCCAAAAAACGCTTCCAGTCCCTCCATAATTGATTTTCATTGTATCTAATTTAGCACCTCGCCTCCAAAGATGGTCATCTTCCAGTTGTCCAGGAACTTCTCAAGAGAGGCGCAGACGTCAATGCTGCCACTAAGAAGGGAAACACGTCGCTTCATATCGCTGCCTTAGGTAAAGCGCTGCTTTTTCTGGAAATTTTAGGGAAGCGAAGAGGTTTTTTTTTCTTTATTGGCAGTTCTAAAGACATTACCTTAATTAGCTTTATCTGATTTTAGCTGGACAGGAGGATGTGGTAGGATTACTCGTTCAAAATGGAGCAAACGTCAATGTTCAGTCACAAAATGGATTTACTCCACTTTACATGGCTTGTAAGGGACGCTTCTGCTTCTAATTAAGAGAAACAATTAAGATAAATTTAATTAATTAAAGGACCAATTAATTATTTTCAGCCCAAGAAAACCATGATGGAGTAGTTCAATTCCTATTGAGTAATGGAGCAAATCAGGCCCTTGCCACGGAAGATGGGTTTACTCCATTGGCCGTTGCAAGTAAGAATATTTAAAAAAAATCTTTAAACACGTTTTAAAAAATTGTTTAAATGATTCCAGTTTACAAAACTCTATTTTAAGTGCTTAAAAAAATTCTGTTTACCTTATAATTTTTTTTTCTAACAGTGCAACAAGGCCACGACAAAGTCGTTTCATTACTCCTTTCTCACGACTCTCGCGGAAAGGCTCGTTTACCAGCTTTACGTGAGAACCTCAAAAATGTTTTATAAAAAAATATTTCCACTTTGTTTCGAGCCGTTTTTAAGTGATTGATTGACAACCATCAGATATTGCTGCCAAGAAGAACGATTTAAGTGCTGCTGGACTTTTATTGATGTCTTCTCCAACCCCTGACCTTACGTCAAAATCAAACTTCACCCCCTTGCACATCGCAGCCCATTACGGCAATGCCCAGGTAGCGACGCTCCTATTGGACAAGGGCGCAGACGTCAACTTCAGAGCAAAACATCAGATTACGCCGTTGCACGGTTTGTCCTCTTTTTTTTCGTTTGATCCGTTACTTCAAGGTCAATTGCTGGAATTCAAGCGATTACAATTTTTGGACAGTTGCCGCAAAATGGGGGAAGAGCGCCGTTGCGGGGCTTCTAATTGAACGCGGCGCAGACGTCGGGGGTAAAACGAGGGATGGACTTACTTCACTGGTGAGTCATAACCACAGTTTTGAAAGGGATGAAATTTCATAAGAGATATGGAAATTATGAGAGGGATGAAAATCATAAGAGGGATGAAAAAGTCTTGAGATGAATTTTGAGAGGGATGAAAATGCTGGTGAGGGTTGATCTTTGAACAAGTTCTTTAACATTAATTTCAGCATTGTGCTTCGAGGTCTGGTCACGAGCAATTGGTTGATTTATTAGTGGAGAAGGGAGCAGCAATTGGTGCAAAAACTAAGGTAAGGCCATTAATTTAACTTTAAGAAGCCATTTTGACTTAATTCATTTCAAAAAGCCATTTCAACTAATCTATTTTTTGTCTTTCCAGAACGGCCTAACACCGCTACACATGTAAGTTACCCTAAAGTATTAATTCCTGTTTAAACGGTTTATGGTCCTTAAAAGTTAATTTCTGTTCAAATGATTTCTGGTTAAGTGATACTTAAAATTTTAAATTTTAAAATCCAATAGGTCGGCCCAGGGTGACCATGTACCTTCCGCCAGGATCCTCCTATTCCACAAGGCACCCGTGGATGACGTCACCGTCGATTACTTGACACCGTTACATGTAATGAATCCAAAATTGATTTAGCCTAAATAAGGCAAACCTGTTTTTTGAATCGTCCAATTAATTTGAATAGGTTTCCGCACATTGCGGGCACGTTCGAGTTGCAAAACTCCTTCTTGACAAGAAGGCGGATCCGAACTCAAGAGCACTTAACGGTTTTACACCGCTGTAAGGCTCCCTAAAAAAATTTCTAAACGTAAAACCGCTTAAAATGGTAGCGGTTTACCGACGTCTTTACGTTTTTAGACACATTGCCTGCAAAAAGAACAGGATCAAAGTTGTAGAGTTGCTCCTCCAATCTGGAGCAAGCATTGAAGCGAGCACTGAGTCAGGCCTCACTCCATTACACGTGGCGTCATTCATGGGTTGCATGAACATTGCAATTTTTCTTCTTCAAAATGGCGCCGAAGTGGAAGCAAGAACCGTTCGCGGAGAGACGCCGCTTCACTTGGCCGCTCGGGCCAATCAAACCGATATTGTCAGGATTCTGCTGCGCAATGGAGCTTCAGTGGACTCAAAAGCTAAAGTAATTTTCAGAATTTTTTTTTTAAGAAAAGCTTCAATTTAAGCTTCAGATTTGTCTTAAGAAAATCTTCCGAGCAATTACTAAACCATTTTGAACAATAGGAGGAGCAGACACCACTTCATATAAGCGCGAGGCTGGGCAACAGCGATTTGGTAATGCTTCTGTTGCAACATGGAGCAAACCCGGACGATAGGTGAGTAATGTTGTTTTTTTTTGGAAGCGTTGACGATTCCTAGTCAACTTTCGCTGAAGCGTTTCGAATTCGCTAATGAAGACCGCTCAAGCGATTTGTTTCTCTTTCCAGAACCAAGGAGCAGTTGACATGTGTTCACATCGCTGCGAAGGAAGGTCAGGAAGAGGTGAGGCGGTTGCTTAAGCTCAGGATCTGCCAGCTTGTTTCTATTACGTATTTCATTTGTCGACTCGGCCGAAGTTGACCTTTATTTGTTTCTAGTATCCTTTTCTGTTCGCTTGAATAAAGTATTATCTGTCACGTACTGTCACTTGGCACTTCTAAATTACTCTCTTGCATTGATCTGCTTTCGCTACGCATGTGCACAAGGTCTCTTCTGATCTTCTACTCCACGCAGGTCTGCTCTCTCCTCCTGGATCATGGAGCCGCCGCGGCTCCGGAGACGAGCCGCGGTTTTACTCCATTGGTTAGTTCTTTCATTTAGAAACGGCGTTTTCGAAAAGACGAAATTTAACACCGTTCCGTTCTGATTCACAGCACTTGGCATCCAAGAACGGTCACACGGGCGTGGCTAAGCTCCTCATTGCAAAGGGAGCCTCCCCCAATGCCGTTGGAAGAGTAAGTTTTGACAAAATGAATAGAGCGCTTCATTCATGACTGATTGCCTTGACATTTTTTTTTATAGAACGGGCTCACGCCTCTTCATGTGGCGACCTCACATGGACATCCTCAAATTGCTACGCTCCTGCTGGACGCTGGCGCTGATCCTCGATCTGTCACAAAGAATGGACACACTCCACTTCATATTGCTGGGAAGAAGAATCAAATTGAAATCGCTTCAAAACTCATACCCAACTGTGACGTGAATGCACGGTCAAGGGCAGGATTTACACCGGTAAGTTTCATAATTGGTTTGGGATTTAAAAAAAAAACGTGTTTAAAGTTGATGATTTTTAATAGGTTCACATCGCTGCAATGGAAGGAAACTTAGAATTCGTCAAAATGTTGATTGGACATGGAGCCGAGACTTCGCCGGAAGCAGAGGTAAGCGGCGGTTCTCCAACATTTTGTTCGGATGGTGTTAATGGAAACGTTTTTTTTTAGAATCACTTGACACCACTTCATCTCGCAGCGCAAGAGGACCGTGTTGGTGTCGCAGACACGTTGACAGCAACTGGAGTTCAGATTGATCCGCGCACTGCTTCAGGCTATACACCGCTACATATTGGTAAGGCTTCTATTGCTTGTTTTAAGAAAAGTTGTCGACATTTTTTTTTTCGACAATTGTAGCAATTCGACAATTCCGTGACAGACTGTACACGGGCGTATTAGAGCATTTTCAAACATATACGACTAATAAACTTGTATTATAGCATCTCACTTTGGTCACTCATCGATGGTGAAGTTCCTTGTACAAAATGGAGCTGATATTCAGGCGCAGACGAATCACGGAAACACACCGTTACACCATGCAGCGCAACAAGGTCAAGCGGGAACGGTCAGCGTCCTTTTGGAAAAGGGAGCTGAACCCGACGCTCTAAATGCGGTAAAACCCATTTCAACCGATAGAAATGAGCGTCTGTACTTAAAAGCACTTTATCTCCAAAATAGGCTTCCCAGACGCCGCTATCGATTGCATCAAAGCTGAACTACGTTTCAGTGGTGGAGTCACTGCGCCGTGTCACAAAGCACGAGTCTTCAATTGACAAGTACAAAGTCGTTCTTCCTGAAACAATGTTGGAGGGACTTGCAAGTGACTCTGAGGATGAAGGGGTTGATGAACCAGAAGTTTACCGGTACTTGACCGTAGATGACATGAAGTCCCTTGGGGATGATTCGATGCCCATGGACGTCGAAGGGGCTATGGATGACATGGAAGAGATACGTACAACTGGCGCTGCTTCAGAACTTTCTATGAGCCAGCCTGGCGTCGGGTAAGCTCTTTTTTTTTACACATGAAAGGCCCTTTGAAGCGTGCCTTTCAAACTTTCAAAGTGCCTTTATTATAAATAATATTATAATAAAAGTTTATTATAATTAATAAACATTTACTAACCGCTTACTTTAACTTGCTTCATGCTACGTCAGGAAACTTCATTGGAGAAAGTAAGGATTTATTAGATCCTAGACTTTTCCTTTTAAAGAAAAGTTAACTTTCACCCTCCAAATTTTGGTGTTAAACTTGATTTTAAACGTTTATTGCTGATTCCAGTTTCTTGGTTTCGTTCATGGTGGATGCTCGTGGTGGAGCCATGCGCGGATGTCGCCATTCTGGAATCCGAGTTGTCATTCCACCGCTAACTGCTCCAGCACCCACTCGCGTAACTTGCAAATACTTGCGTAAAGAGCGCTTAGCACATCCACCACCGCTGATGGAGGGAGAGGCGCTGGCGAGTCGTATTTTGGAATTGGGTCCCGTTGGGGTCAAATTTCTTGGAAAGGTTACTATTGAAGTGCCCCATTTTGCCAGTATGAGGAATTGCGAGCGTGAAATCGTTGTTTTGAGAAGCGAAGATGGAATCGCTTGGCGAGAACATACGTCAGATCCGGAATCAGAACAGCAAATCAAAGGTATACCTCGAGACAAAAGTTGCTATTTTAAAACAGAATTTTTAAGAATTTGGGCTTTCACAGAATTGGAGGTGAATCGGCTCACTCGGATTACAACATCGGATTTCCCACAGTATTTTGCACTGGTATCCCGAATTAAGCAAGAAGTGCACGCCGTTGGACCTGGTAAGACACAAATCAGTGTTACGCTGCAAAATTGTACCAGAATAGTATAACAAAAATTGTGCCTTCACAGAGGGCGGAGTTGTTTCCAGCAGCGTCGTAAAGGAAGTGACGGCGACTTTTCCGGCTGGAGCTTTGACAAAGCGGATTCGCGTTGGAATTCAGGTGAGAAAAGGTGAAAGTCGTCGGAAGATTGTGGTCAACAACATTCGGAAGGGCGGGCGCTGGGTTGTGGCCTGGTAAAAAGCTCTCATTAGCTCTCTGCTTCAATCGCTGATTCCTGCTGCTACATCAACTGCCACCTTAATAATGGATCTCAATTTCTAGTCAAACACTGCTTCAAAAATCCTGAAAAAAAAATTCTAGTCTTCAGCAACTAATAATCTAATGTATTGTCTTTTGTGTTTGAGATTGATTTGCGAAACGTTTAACTTCCTCACTGTGAGAACTAACGCTGGGATTTCAGCCCAATAAACTCATCTCACCACGTCTTGCCTGAATTCCCTCGGGAAGCAGTGGAACCATAAAGTTTTCCCATTGCTCTTGCAAAATATTGTTTTCAAAAACTGTTTGAAATTTAGAAAAATTAGTTTTGGGCTGAATTCCTAGCATCTTCCAGTACCGCTTTCGTTGCAAGAGCTTTGCGTTCCCATTATGCTTCCACTCGCTTCGCACTTTTGTAACAATAACTTATTGAACTACTCTGCTTATGCTA
>VYYI01002401.1:0-11965 GCA_021029175.1 Bilobella aurantiaca | reverse complement strand
ACCCCCCGGGGTTTTGTTGAATTTTGTTGGTTTTTGAAGTTGAAGTTTAGGTTAGGTTTTTTTGTTCTTTTTTTCAAATTGTTTTTTTTATTGTTTTTTATTATTATTTCTTAATTGTTTAAAAAAGATAGCAAAAAAAACAGTTTCGAATGGCTCGCTCCACTCGCCGCAGCTCACTCCGGCGTTTCACTCACTCGACTTGCTTCGCACTACGCTCACTCCTGGCTTCGCTCGTCTCGATAATTACGCACCTACGCGAGCTTCGATCGTTTCGCTCACGTTTGCTTTTACAAACCCCAAGCTACATTGGTGCAGTAACAATAAATACTTACCCTTGCTGTTGCGTGAGAGAACGTAAAATACAAGCTCCGACACCCCACCGGGGGTGTAGGGGGGAGGAGTAAAAATGTTCAGGGGGAAGTCAAGGGGTAAGCCCTGAGACGAAAAAACCAAAAAGATAACCTCAACAGTCTATTTTTATTTACCCTAATTTAGCTGTTAGAAGTTAAACTTAAGTGAACTTGAGAAAAGGGGTGATAATTTGGCAACAACTCTGGCAGATAACAAATAACATTTAAGCATAGAACAGCTCGTTGACGATCAGATGCTGAATTAGTAGCAGCAAAGGGGAAGATTTTTTAGGATGACGACAGCCATGGAATATCCAACCCACCGTATACCTCCCTCAAGGATTATCAAAGAGGACTTATTTACAACATTTTTTAAGGGGTCTGAATCTTCGAGTTACAA
Source organism: Bilobella aurantiaca (assembly GCA_021029175.1). NCBI lineage: Eukaryota > Metazoa > Arthropoda > Collembola > Poduromorpha > Neanuridae > Bilobella > Bilobella aurantiaca. The sequence continues at coordinate 11,215 of VYYI01002401.1, read as the reverse complement.
AATAATCTTTTAAACTTGACTTCGAAGAATTAATTCAAAGATCTCCCTTTAAAATATTAAAAATGTACGTTAGAGTTAAACTTATGCAAAAAATTGATTGAAAAATTGTCCAAAGTCCATTGAATTGGCATCGAGCTCTCAAGTTAAACTGAAATTAAATCATGGCCAGTAGCTTCGTCCATAGTCGAAAACCCAGGTCTTTCGTTAGATTGATTTTTGTACAGTCTTGAAAATTGTCGGTGCCATTCTTAGAGGTTGGCAGTGTTTTCCTTGTATGAGCATTGAGTATGAGAGTAATAGTAGAGTGTGGGTGCGTTCCTAAGATTCTAATTTCATTTACGTTGTCAAGAATAGACTTTACTAATCAGCATATGGTCTCAAGTGTTTGCGTTTTTCGAAATCAAACCTGGGCCATTATTTTTATATTAAAGAAAGATAATTTTTGAAAATCGTGAGAATTCCCACTACTCAAGATTTCGAAAAAAAAAATTGCGGTGTTCCCTCTGCCAACTCATTTCAACTTTCTTTGGAAAGTTCAGACTTGGTATAATGTTTATGCGTTGCTAATCAATACGTTTCAATTTCTCTGGTTTTAGTCAATCAGAATAAATTTATTAAAAATAAAAATAAAAAAGGGGGGACACCGTAAAACAACAGGATTCACGTGTAAAATCCCATAAGGCTCATAAAATTTTAATTTGGAATTTTTTTTTCTAAATTTTGAATAGTGGGAATTCTCTCTATTTTCAAAAATTATCATTCTTTAATGTATCATAATGGCCCAGGTTTGATTTCGCAAAAACTTGAGACCATATCCTGGTAAGTATCGAGTAAGATCCACGTCTGTACAGCATGACAGACGCCTATAGGATTGATCTCAGAAATGTGATGTACAGGTTGACTGAAGTTTAGGATCTTTAGTTTGTCTTAACGAATTTGTCTGAGGGTTGGTGATAATATTGCGTTTAATAATCGAAGAATCTTCTGATGATGACAAATCGTGGCTTGGTTTTGTATCTTCAAAGCTTAAGACGTTATATTAATACTCTTTTTTTCGTGTCAGCATTAGATTGGGATCTGTTATGATAACATGAGTTTCCATCTCTTGAGATTTATTATCTTGGGTTGATTGACTCCCGGTAGCCTGTTTATCAAAGCCTGATTGCTGGTAATCAAATTAATCAAATTTGGATGTTGAAATGAGAAATCTTTGATCTATGACCGTCTGTTTTAGGTTAAAGGTTATAATATCAGTTGGTTAACGTCAGGGTTAGAATTGAACGAAGGGGGAACACTTTTGGGAGAGAAGAAGAAGCTTTTGCTTTAGAAAAACATTTGTACAAGTGACTTTTGTCCTAATAGAATCATTTTTGAAAATTTTCTAGTACAAATTCTGGAAATTTTCAAAGTGCCAAAATTTTGTATTTTGCAAAATATGACCTAGATCTTAGAGATAGGGCAAAATGACCTTTGTAAAAGTTAATTAGCGTACTGAAATAAACAATTTAGCTATATGAAAATTTTGGGCTTATGTATTGAAAAAGTGTGACCTTTGACCTGTGACCTTTAATGGTTGACCGCAAAGAAAAACTTTACTAAGAAAAATTGCTCAGTTTTCTGTCATAAACAACTTTTGTATATGTCATTTTTGAGGTTGTAATGAGACATGTTTAAGATTTTGAAAAAGTTTAAAGTACCGCGGGGTCACTGGTGACCTTGAACGGTGACCCGCAGAGAAAAAGTTTAGAAGGAAAAGTTGTTCAGTTTTTCATACTGAACAAGTTTTGTATAGGTCATTTTTGAGGTTAAGAGGGAATGAAAACTCACTCGGGACTTAGAAAATTTCTCTCCCAAAAGTGTTTCCCCCTTCGTTCAATTCCAACCTAAGGTCATTGTTTGTGAGACAGTGATAATAGGGACAAAAGGGTTGCAGAACCTGAACACCCCTTTAGAAGTTATGTACAAAATTCTTGAGTTTGCTTAAAGATAGTAAAGGCTCTTTGCTATTACTTCTCTTAATTGAGCATATGATCGTCGATCAGCTGCTCAATGCTCGAGATTGTAGTTGTTTCTCGAAATTGTCAAAGGTTTATAAGATAATAGTTGATTAATAGTAGATTTTTTTTGTAGTTCTGCCATATGGTCCAGTTTAATTAATTAAGATTTGTTCCATTCAAGTAATTAATGGTTAATTAGATTTGGTTTTGTAGTTTTGTCATATAGTCCTTTATGGTCTTAGTGGTGATAATAGTAATTGATTGTTTGCCCAGTCATAGGATACAAGCATGGGGATGGCAGATGGGACTACGACGGGTAGGTTTAATTAATTAAAGTATCAAGCTTTATGTCCATGCCATTATGTAGACAAAATAATGTCGACATTAATAATGTCGTCAAATTAGGTCATTAGAAAAGAAGAAGGGATTGAATTATGTACACGTTGCGTGCTGTCAATGGTGTTTTGTTATTGATCTAAATTTGGAATTACGTTCTGTTGATCATGGCAGCCGGGGAGTCAATAGGTGGTTGTAGTTGTATTTGTAGGTCCTTTTCTGCCACGTACATTGTTAAACCTTTGGCCGACTCTTGAACTTGACAAACGGGCTTCGCGTCTTACCCATCGTTCAGCTCGAGTTTCGGGTGCGAGATCTTCAGTGACAGAATATTGACCGCCTTTGAGTTTGTTCCAGAGATTTAACGCTTCATTTCGTGAGGTGGGTGATTGGAATCTGACCTTGATTGGTCTTGGTTTCGCTGCGCTAGCGTTAAATTTTCCAATCCGGTGTGCCTTTTCAGGTAATGGGATCTTGTAGTATGAGAAGAAGTCACCTGCGACGGTCAGCAAATCTTCGGATTGTGCCTCCGGGAAACCATGGAGAAAAACATTGTGCTTTTTGAGCTCCTCACTTAGCTTAGCGAATTGGCTTCTGAGTTCGTTAGTCATTTTATTCTTGTCTGAATCCGATTGTTCCAATTGGCAAATTCTAGCTTCAGCCAAAATAGCTCGACTTTCATACGCTTCCAGTCGAGCACAAGTACTCACAGTATCTTCCGTGACTGAGTACATAGCAACATTGAAGGAGGTCATCTGCTTAGACATCTTGCATCATACGCATTATGGGATCAGCCGGTTGAGGTTCAGTGTGTGGGGTAGGAGCTTCGGTGTTCTGCTTTTTCTCCGCCGGTTGAGCGCTGTCCTCATCGCCGTTCTCATGTGTTCTTTTTGTACCTTTCTCAATCGGTTCGAATGAGATTAGCGACTGAGACATTGGGTGAGCTTGATTTTGAGAACGCTTCACTGGCATTACCTCAGAAACTTCCTTGTTGACTCCGTAAAATGGTGGAGAATCAAAATAGTGTCCAACCGGCAAGATCACCAACAACGGAGAAATTAGCGTGATGCTGGAGCGCTGTTGCCTATGGCCTACGCTTAAAAAGATGGGGATCGAATCCCTCCAAAATTCTTTTCGATCCTGAGAGTTTACGTTAGCAAATTCCTTTGGCATCCACTCAATGGACAACCTTCAATTCGGCATATACTCCTAGACAAGGGCAACTTTTGATTTTGGCATCTACTGTTGGACAAGTTTTGAGTATGGCATCCACTCATGGACAACCTTCAGTTTGGCATTCACTCTTGGACAACTTTTGATTATGGCATCTACTGCTGGAAAACCGTCAGCTTGACATCCACTCTTGGACAACCTTTGAATTTGGCATCCACTCCTGGACAACCTGCAGTTGGGAATTCACTCTTGGACAAGATTATACAGTGTGGTCGAGCCGGATCCAAAGCTTCGACGAGAACAAGGTTCGAGCGGATCGCTGGAGGGTGACTTGGTGGCACCGTGCTTCCTCAGTGATCAACGTGCACAGTGATTCCTAGACGTACTTCCGCTTTGTAACTGATGAAGTTGATCAGGAAGTGACAATTAGGTTTGTAAACAATGCAATTAATTTAGTTGCAAAGATGAGGAACAGCAGGACACGGTATTTTTTCCCGTAACGTAGTAGTGTGTCTATCCAACGGAGACGGTGATGAGATTATTGCCATTGATGGGTCAACGGCAACAAAGTCAACAATTAAGCAAAGTGTTAAGTACTTTCGGAATTTACGTCAGAGTGATTTTCCGAACAAGAAGGCGCTGCCGCTGCCAGCGTGCTGAATCGGTGCTAGACAGTGTTGATGCCAATTAATCACAGGAAACAGCTGTCCCACTGGATATTCAAATACTGGATCTTGAACAAAGTCAAAGGTCACCGTGCTTTAATGGCCTTTGAAAGGTAGGTTTCCTTCAGATAGTCCTTGCCTCCGAAGCGTTGAAACCGCGACCCCTTCGAAGTACGAATACAATGAATGTGGTCAATGGTGGATTGCACTTTTAGTGACCTTACTTATCCTCAGATGAAGGGTTGTTCTTCTCAGTAATTAGTTAATTAGTCTTTTACACGAGACCTTTGACCTTTTTCGTCGATGGAGGTTTTCAAAGCACGATACAAATAGAAATGTAGTGAAGAAACTCACCAAAAATGAGAGGAAATATAAACACAAACTGAGAAATACATTTCATAGTAACATGTACTGGGGATTACTATTACCAATGTTCCATATAGTTCATTAACGGGAGGTTTAATTAAGAATTTTAGATGGCAGCCATTGGTCACCGGAAGTAGAGGTCACCAGTCAAAGTGGTCATTGATTGCTTACTGATTATCATAGTTGTAACATGATTTGTAATATAGGGTATAGGCCATATTGCCCAGTAGTGTGAGGTTTAATAAAAATATCACATGGTAGTAGGGTTTGGATTACCGATTATAACGGGTAATTTTATTACCGTTACCAAAGAAATATGTTACTGTTACCGGTAATGTAACCAAAACTTTGCCATCCAAACAAAACAAGAACTTAGCTTTGAATAATCGTATTGAAATCTTTTCGTTTATTTTTTTGTTGGTAATTTCGAAAGCTTGAAGTTGGTAGAGCAAGTGGATGAAACGTCCAGCCGATGTATGAGACTCTACTTTGGTTGTAAAGCAATGATATAGTAGGCTATCCTGTGTTAACCTATACCTTTAGTGTTCTATACAATTCATTAATTATAAATAACTGTGAACAAAAAAAGACAAAAACTAAAATTACCCTATTTTAATTACTATTTTAATCAAGTTTCTAATGTGTAGCAACTCACTATACAAACTTTATTATGTAAGTTTAACCAGATAAACTTACATAACTCTAACTCTTACGTAACAGAAGTTGGCGGTGTTGGCCCAGTGGTGTAGGTGTTCTGTCCCTCTCCACTAGCCAGCGTGAGAACGTTCAAATACCCTGATCAGCCACAAAAATGGGTTTGCTGTTGGTTTTCCTTTAAAAGGAATTGCCTTTGCCTCTGACCATGTGTATGCCCGTATCTCCGTGATTAGGCATATTCTTTCAGAGGATATGGAAATTTCCCGATAGGTTTCCCAACAGCCTATGTCAGAATCGATAAAGGTTGCCCTCGTTTGCATAGAGTCATCTGCGTTTATCAGGCGAAAGCTACGGCCGTACCTCACGTCAGGTTGGTGTCCTCGGCCATTGTGCTTTAGGCCCGTAAAACAGCGGGATGTTACGGATAGTCTGTTGTGCCATCTTGATGACAACATCTATGCTAGTGAGTCCTTATCCCTACCACATCCCTACTCTCTCCTTTCATGTTCCCGCTCTGCGGGAATGTCAAATAACGCTCCTTTACCTTTACTATAAAATATATTTATATGATAAGTTTTTGGTGAACACCCTGTATAACGCTTGTCTTGATCCGCGTGTTACCTCCTGTATTGTTCCCTTGTGAGGGATAAAAAATTTACATGCATGAAAAGGGTAATGGTTGCGGCCGGTTTAACCCAGAGATTTTTAGACCATTACAACCACCTATCACTCTATTGTGACCCCAAAGTAGGACTTTTCTTTGATTAGGAGAAAAAAAATTTATATCTTCAAAATCTCTGCAGCCAGCGATTTGATTTTGTTTGTAATGTGCACTGGAAATATGCGCCTGTAAAAATATTAAATACTCCAGATCGGAGCTCCTTGAGAAAAAAATACTTTTTTTTGGAAAATGTTCGTTTACAAATTACCGTTTTTTGAGTAGGTGCGATTTTACACCTTAGGTTTTGTCAAATGTAGATGACAAGTTTTTATGACAAATAGTCTACAATATTTGATTTCCGGTACTATACTAATATAAGTTTAAGACTACATTAATATATTGTTAAATATATATGTTTAAAATAATGTATTGTTATCTGATTCCCACTGCACTGTCTGCAGATGTCTTCTGCAAATCACAAATGCACTAAAATTAGCAAAGTTAAGTTAGCCTAGTTTAAGTAATACAATTTTCTTAGAGTAAAATTTGTACTTCAAATATTACACTATTTCCGGCGTCGGCAGTATATGTATATTTGTACACTGTATCTAATTCTGTAGTTAACTAAATGTCAAAATATCGAAATTGATCGCGTCGCCCAAACGCAATTAAATTAGCATTAGATTCAGTAAGGTCCTTAGATTTAAATCCAACGTTTTGTTTAAATTTTTTTAGGCACTCACGGGGAAATTGGAGAAGGGAGGAGACAAAACTTGCAACAATCAACACGTCCAAATTAAAGTCCTAACTGAAAGGTCATGATAGTGTTCAACTCTAATCAAAGAGGAAACATTGGCCCTGCAGACTTTCTAGGAACAACATCCAGTTCCTGCCATGTATTTGTTAATTAGGCTTAATGTTAGGTTTTAGACTATACTAATCAAATATACTTGCAAGATTACTTTAACCTTAAAGCGCCACACGCACTACACCAACATATTGTCATATGAAAAATGTTGGGGACATAATGTTCGTCATGTGCAAACACGAACGCGCACTACAACAACAGCTTTGAGCCAACAAGCGTTCGAGACGAGTTTTTCAAAAATTGGACCGTCATGAACAAAAAGTTTGGTTGTGGTAGTGCGCGTTTACATTGTTACAACCAAATAAAATTAATTGCGTTAGTTTGGTCATCAAAATTTAAAAACTAAATTGAGGTAAAAATCTACTAATTAGGTTGGTTTTTAAAATTTGCTACAATTTTGTTTATGACTGTTACTGAATTAACTATCTAAATTTATTTTACCTCTACTATGGCAGCATTCGAAAATGATCACAATGAAGTTGCTTCAACTATTCAGTGACATCCTAGTGTTAATTGAAGGCAGTTGTACTGAAGAAAAGGAAACCTTCAGTAAGTCCTTATCAGAGGTCATTGATTATAAATTAGAATTAAAAAGAGGGATTGACTTAGTTTATACCATTACTGGAATTTTGTTTTCCGTCAGAATAGAGACGGAGTGGCTAAGGTTGTTCATTTTGTGCTTATAATACAAGGTTCGAAAGAAATTTTCCAATCCAAAGACTATTTTGAAAATTGATTAATTAGTTATTAATTAGTATATTTGATGGGACGCTCCATAATTTCAGGCTAAAACTGTTACTTTCAAAATATTAGAGTAAGTTGAGACAAATGACAAGATGTTCGAAAAAAAAATTGAGCATGCTCATTTTCTAAACATTGGTTTGTGACCAAATGTTTTGACAAAATGTACGTCTTCTGCTAAATGCGCGTTTGTTGTTCATGACGAACGAAATGTCGTGGTGGCTCTTGGTGGATATCAACCAAAATGTTAATCAAATGTTAGTCATGAAAAAATGTTGGTGTAATGCACGTGTCGGGAAGTGTCGGGACATACTACAAACGGAAAATTGTATGCTCAATTCTAATAAAATTCTCCGCAGTAGTCAACTTTTTTTTTTCCGTGCGTCCATGCGTGTTTCGCAATTTCAAATGCACTTTTAAGCTACAATTGCATTGTAAAACGACTAATGTATTCTAAAAGTATAATGGCATTGCGAACCTCAATTGAAATTCAAAACGAAAACAATTTATCATACACGGCGTGTCGTTTTTGTGGCCATAGGCTACCTTCAATTACCAAAAAAACTCAGTATGGTGTAGGGCGGTGCTTTCCGCTCACAATCTCTGGGTTAAACCGATATGAAAGAAACCTTTTTCACCCACCCTGGAAAATCAAACCACTCCCTGAGACGACCCCTTATGACATGTCCATATTCTATTATTTCTATGCTGGCTCTCTCACATAATCAGTAAACAATCGATGACTTCTGTGACCTCTATGATTAGTGACCTCTACTTCCGGTGACCATTGGCTGTCATCTTGAATCCTGAATGGAAACCTCCCTGTGATGACTACATGGGACATTCATATTAGTAATTTCTATCTCATGTGCGTGTTACAACTATGCTTAGCAATCGATGACCCATATAATGAGTGACCTTCTGGGCAATTGCTATCCTTATTGTAAACCTCCCAGTACTGGCTCATATGACAAAACTACACAATACAAAACTACAATTAATTAGCCGATTACCTGAATGGACTCTTCAGTATCCAGTACTGGGACGTATGATATCACTGACCACTTTCACCAGTGACAATGTCCTCAAATTTTTTGCACATGAGAAACTTTGCGTAAATGACGTGAGAGTTACCGATTACTAGTCCATTACCTTGACAACGGACGTCTCATGGTTTTCCCTCCCTGCAAATAACCACACTACCAGCCAGTGCCAAACCAGTGACGATTGTCTTCAGTGGCCGTCTTGAATCACCAAATAACTACTTTGTCAACTACTATCTGACTCTGTTGTTTGTTGAGTATGTATTTTAATTCAGTAAAGTCAGCTGTTCATAAACTTTAAACTTGTGATAATTTGACAGAAAACCTCTCGAGCATTGAGTGCTGATCGACGATCATATGCTCAATTGATAGCAGCAAAAGCGAAGACCAATAGGGTGCAGCAGGCCGGGGCACGATCCCTCCCAAACCCATTACATGTCTACACAAAGGTTTTTGCAAGATTTGTCGCAAGAAGCGCGACAAAAATAAAGTTCCGAAACCCTTCACCACTTGGCTCCATATCTCAATAACAAAATCGAACAAGTACATGTACAGATGACTATTGCCTGTCAGTAATTGTTCAGCGTTTCATCATAATACAACGAAAACGAATTCTCATCATCGTCTAACGCCTTCGGACTTTTACGGTTTTTATAATCCTCAGAAAGGCAATGGCTACTCGGACTTGGCAATTTATCCATGTCCATGCAGGAAAAAATTAGATACTTGAAAAGAATTTGAAGATCATCGTGTGAACCATCCTCCTATATCATCGACTGCACGTTGTTTGAACCTAATTAAAAGTGATGAAGCTGTAGAGGAACAGGCTGACGGGAGTCAATCAACTCAAGATGACGAGTCTCAAGATATGGAGTCTCAGGAAACTCTAACAGAGCAGTCTCAATTAATAATGGAACAGATCCAAAATCTTACCAATTACGTGAAGGACATGAAGAGTAATAAATGTCCACTCAGAAAGCGTTATTTTTACTCTGCCTTGGAATATGAAGACTCGGAATTCAGCCAGGACTCATCCTCGGATGAAGAAGATCAACCGTTAATTAAACAGGCTACACAGAAGGTCCCACGACAAATTTTCAAAAACGAACAAGAACCCCGAACTTCGTTTTGCCGGGATCAGTGTTATTCAGGCTGTCTGTCATGCTGTAAAGAATGGAGACTTGGATGTTGCACAACAACTAATTCTATCGCTTATTGACAACTTGAATGAACTTTGAATTTGAAACATTTGTTGACCTTTATTTAAACCAACGAATTTCAAATAAAATTTTCAATAGCCTATTGAATTGGTATGGAGCTCTCAGGTTAGACTGAAACTAAATGTTCCAAACCATATCTAAACCATCCTAATTCCAAACAAACCGCCTAAATCTAAACTAAAAAGTTTTTGTCCTCTCACTAAAAACTAAAGTACACCACAGAAATCTTTAAGTACAAATTTCCCATAAGGTTAACATAGGACAGCGAATTACATAAACATGCAAGAAGTTAGTTTTGTATTTATATGAAGAGTATTTAGCAATGAATCCTTTGTAACTTTGGTCGGATCTTTTGTATCAACGTTGAAATTTTTTGTATAACTGCTTCAATCTTAAGTCCAACTTAAGTTCACCAAATGGACCTCTAAGTCCGAAATTTTCATAAGGTAATAATAACCTAACATAGGGAACCGAATTAATTGAATATACAACGAGATAGTTTTTGAACCGGAGTAATTAGCCGTAATTACAAACTAATCTTTTGTAACTGTGGTCGAATAATTTGTACCTTAATTTGTTTTTCTCCCATGCTAATCCCTATGGAAAGAAAGGAATTTAGAGCAAACTAAACTTTTTAAAGTTCAACTAGCCTGTTTAGGAAAGTCAATTTTTTTTTAGATCGTTCAACAATTTTTTGGAACCTCTAAGTCCAAATTTTTTATTAGTTTTGCATGGGAGACGTATCAACTGCTATTTATTTTGAATGCAGTAAAGTTTCTTTAAGTTCTCTAAGTTTTAACCAGTGACAACCTCCGTTATTTAACAAACTGAATTTTTACTGTTAAATAACAATTCTTACGGTTATTTAACGTGATTGTAAAAAATACTTCGGTAAAAATTAGTGCTTACCACTCACAGCTGTTGTCACTTGTATTTAAGTGCATTTTTTTAACATTAATACAATTTTATACCATTTTTACCGTTAAATAACAGTGGTTTGGTAAAAAATATGCTACCGTTAAATAAAAGCGCGCTGCGGCGCCCTGAAACTACTCTGTTGAAAAAACATAAAGTCGTCGAATTGATACTGTGCCTTTAATGTTTGCTTTACGACAATACTAGTATGTCAGTAAATATTTAAAACGCCGTCAGTTGCAGAATTAAGGTAAAAATAAAAGCGCGCTGCGGCGCACTGAAACTACTCTGTTGAAAAAGAAGTCATCAAAATGCTATTGAGTAGGACTAGCGCTAAATTCTACTCCACACGGTTGTAATGAAATGTAGTGTTTCGGATTAAACATTGCTTTTGCAAAAAGAAGCAGAACTGGCGCTGCATTTCTCCCCACACCGTTATAATAAAATGTAGCCTTTTGGATGAAAAATCTCTTGCAAAAAGAGCAGGACTGGCGCTGCATTTCATGCCACACCGTTGTAATAAAATGTAGCCTTTTGGATGAAAAATCTCTTGCAAAAAGAAGCAGGACTGGC
>VYYI01002400.1:0-15047 GCA_021029175.1 Bilobella aurantiaca | reverse complement strand
GATGAATGCCAAAGTTGCCACCTGGCAGAGACTTCTAGTAAGTATCTCTGCGAGCTGGCAACTTTACCAGCCAATGGTGAATAGGCTTCCTGGAGAGAAAATTTCCTGTTTCACACCCAAGAATTCGGATTACGTTAGCTTTTATAAGATAGGAGGACTATGTTTACTTCCTAAGGAGAAAATTAAGAACAAATGTTTAAAAAGGAAGTCGAACTTTTCTTCGTAATTAAAAAAACCGCTTGCATGGATTACATTTTTAATTTGAAATTTTGTAGTGATTGGACATATTGTTCATAATTAAAAATGCTTCTTGAGATCCTTGGACAGAGTACTATATCAACGGGACAAGTTCATATTATACTGAATAAATGTGTTTTCTGTCGTTCAGCTAAATGTTGTAGTTAAATTTTTTATATTATTGTTGAAATATCAAGTTGATAACTTTAATTTTGCTATTGCAAAGCATAATTTGCTTGATTTTTTTTAATCAAAGTCATTAATCTGATTTTCTCGGAATCTTGCTTCAGAAGTGTTTGATGATTCTGAGTTTATTTAAAATCGAGATACACTAGACTCTAATTCTTGTTTTCTCGAGATTTCCTAAGGCTTCCGCCCTCACCTTTTTATTTGTTCCTTGAAGTAGGCCTGTAGGAGGCCTTCTCGAGATCGGAAGGTAGAGGGAGCGTTTCGGGAGTATGCTGTGGGTTGGTGGAGAAAGTGGATTTGGGTGGGTGACCTTGCGGAGGCTGTTCAGGTGGATGGTGGCAGTGGGTCTTGGAAGGAGATGAAGCCGAAGAACCCGGGAGAAAGCTAGGACAGTCTCCTTCGGAGCCCTCTCCAGGACTGGCCGTCATCCAGCGTCTCTCCCGAAGGATGCACACCTAGTGAGGCAGAAGAGCCCTTCCAGAGACACCGCCTGTCACCTGGTGTCCAGCAGTACCCTTTCACCCCTGAGCACGACCCTTAACGACACCCCTCATCATGGCCTTCGCCGCCGCTCGCATGATCATGAAGGACAAGCGTCCCGTTGTCGTACGGAAACCTGCCAAGGAAGAGCGCTCAAGGTCACGGAGCAAGGTACTTTCCCCAACTTTCACTTTTTCACACTCAATCGACAAGTAGTTAATTAGAGCTTTCTCTCAATTCAGAAATTCTGAGTTTTTCGATTTAGACTAGAATTTTACTCCTTAGGTTACTTTACGAGCGTAGTTGCATGAATTTAACTTCTTCTCTTTGCTTCCTTAGATTTGAATGCGTAGATTCGAGGGTAGTGCAAGTAGTGCGAGTGCCCGAGAGTATTGCATGACCTTTGACAGACGGAGGAGGAGGAGCCCTTAGCCTAAAACTGAGAAACGTGCCGAGGAGTGTAAGGAGCCCTTAAGGACCATTCTCCGCTTATCAACATCATGCATGCAGGAGTCATATCCAGAAACTTGGTAGGTTTGAAATCCATTATTCACAAGACCCAATCGCCTTTTCAGTTGGAGAAAGAAGGGCTTTCGAATCGATCTCCTTCATTCACTCACTTTACTCACTCAGACAAAACCACTTTCCCCAATTACTTCCCAAAAAAAATACTCAACTCAACACAAATCAGTCACAAATGAAATGGGGACAGAAAATGCGGACCGTCGACTACCAGTTGCCGCCGATCAATTCCCAATTAGCCTCTTTTCCGAGTCAATAACTTGTGAAACAGGGCCAACAACACGGAGTCCAGAAAAAGAGAAAGCATGGCCAACAAAACTTTCACTTTGGATCGAAACAGCCAATACACTTAACGCAAGGGCCTGGATGGAATTTTTATTATTTCCTAATAAGCCACCTTCCAGAGGGCTCAAACGGACCTTTTTTTGAAGCGGCTGGATGCGATGCAGTGATTGAGGTCACTGGAGATCAAAGGGTGGCGTGCGGATGAAAGGAGAAATTAATTTGGAAAGTGAAAGTCCAGTGGCGAGTGGAGAAGAGATATTAAAAGAGAAAAAGGCCTTTCACGGCCATCCTCCCAAACAATCCTTCAAGGATCAAAAGAAGATAAAGGGCACTCCAAGGGCTATCAAACTTAATCTCATTTCCGATTAAGTTTAAAAGATAAAAGTCAAGTCCATAAAACAAATATGGACGATTTCCAATGGTGGACCGGCCTCACTTCCACTTCAACCGGAACCCTATCCTCGCCAAGGCCGAAACCGACAGAAGGAGAGGCTTTTATGATCGCTTGAGTCATGACCCTAGCCTAGTTAAATGTACTTCTTCTATTAACTTTTTTCGCTGATTGTGTACTTTTATTAGGCTCGCGTTAAGCCCGTGGACAGTGGAGTGGGGAAAGGTGGGGCCGGTGGGCCCAAGACACCCACCCTAGCATCTAAAAATAATCATCAAGGCAAGAAGGGTGAGAAGCCCCCTCCTAAAGGACCCTCTGTTGTCCAGAAACCTCCAGTAAAACAAAAAGTGCCCCCTCCCAAAAATGGAAATGGAAATGGAAAGAAGCAAGGAAAGAAGGGGCAGAGACACCAGACTTATGACCTCCTTGTCACCATTGACCTCGTAAGATATTCCAGTTTTAATGTTGAATCCGTAAAAATCGAAAAAAAAAATCCTTTGACATACTTCTACTTATACAACTTACAATTTTCTCAATTGTGTTTCAGATGGTATTTGAATTTACGTCAACTCTAGGATATCATTTTTTGCCTCTATTTTGAAAAGTTATTTAGAATAAGTTGTAGATATCTTGCATTGAGCCTTCCAGTACTTATAATATATTTTCAATTTTTCCAAATTATCCCTCATATTTTACAGTTCATAGGGCCTGACCAATTCGCGTGAGCATTTTATTGGTTGTTAATTTTTTGTGGAGGACATTAATTTCGAACTAATTTGGTGCCCTGTTGTAGGTAAATGACTGAACATGATTGATTTCACTGTGCGTTCCGCTTTGCGTCCAAAATATTACTTTCTCCACTTTCACTCAATTCCAAATTAACAATGCTTGATTGCTTAGTAGGACAATCAATAAATTTCAATCAATAATGCCTGAATGTTGCCATCAAATTTTGTTGTTTGCCCTTCCAATTTGATAATTTGCTAGTAATTCAGGCCATTCAAGTGTGTTTGTCACCCCGTCCTTTGACATTAAATATTAACTTTACCTTTACTGTCAACATGAGTGTCAACTCAAATAAGCATTCACGTTGTCGCCCACACGAAGAATGACTAAAAGAGAACTGAATGGAGGAAGTTAATTAGAACCCTTTCTGACGGAAACGAAAGTAAATTCTTGCATTGACATAAAAAGTTTGTAAGATTAAACGTAAGATTACTCAGGGGAGCCTCGGTCCCTTTTTATCTCCCTTGAACCATTGTCCAAGAAAAAGCGATTTGCCTAGAAGTTGGCCACTCTGTTCGAAGCGGTGGCTAAGTTCTGAGAAGTCTTTCCGCTATGATTCATGGGAAAAGTTTTGAGTATTGTTACCTTCTTCCTTTTCCCTGACTTTCTCCTGACGCTCAAATGAATTTGGACTGGTGCCCAAAGCATGGCAAGGGGCTGATGGTTGATAGGGCAAAATTAATTTGGAGGTCGTTGGATTGAAATATTTTCTTTAATTCCACCGTCAAGCTATTACACCGTCTCTTCGCTTTCTGTTTGATGATGACTTTTCTTATTTTATTTTTTAAGAGAGAATGCGGACTGACGGAGGATCAAGCGTCTGGTGAGTGGATGACGTCCGTTTTTCCTTGTCTGATTTATGTCCCAAACGAAGTCCCGATTCTGAAGGGCTCTGGCACATGGACGGAAGGCAAAATCCCTTTAATCAAGGACCTGCCTCCAGTGCCAGTCCTCCAGCGTCGATGACGACGTGACTTTCTCCGCTTTTTCAGGCGGACAGAGACACACGGCAGAAGTTGAGAGGCATCCAAAACCATTTATTCTCTTTTTTCATTTTAGAATTCAAGGAAGCTTTCATGCTTTGTGACAAGGATGAGGACGGAGTCGTGTCCCTCCAGGAACTGGCCATCGTCCTCAAGGCCCTCGGCCAGAGACCCACGGGTAAATAACTGTAAAGTCGGATCGTAAACCGCGCATTTAAAATGGGAGGAGGGAACAATTGGACTAATTAAATAAACAAGGGACGCAATTTCACAATAGGAAAGGGACCCATTAGGGTCGTAAACCAACGTTTCCAGGTTAGTGAGGCATAAAATGAGATTTCAGGAAGGAATAAAAGTCCAAATTTCAAATTAGTCGAGAGAGTTGAGTCAACTTTTGATTAAATTCGATAGACGGAATTGATTTTTGGAATGTTTGATGAGAAAGAAAATAAGTGAAAGCTTGACGAACAGAGCTTGATGAACTCTAACAACATTTTCTCGTGTTCTAAATTAGTAGTCTATTAGCATTGAACATAACGGATTACACGTTTGCCTGTCGGTTACAATTTACGCACACTCCAGATAAAAAAAACGTAACAAATAATCGATTATCGAGCATAGTAGCAAATTACACGTTTTACCACTAAATTACAAATCAATTGAAGAGAAACTCAAAATCGAGCTCAAATTCGATGAGCGTGAAAGGTTGTGGGAAGATAGGGAAAAGATATGCGTTGTGAGACTATAACTCTTTCTCCAAAAAATAGAAGCTTTCACTTTATGCGTCAGCATTTTTCGGCAAGACTCTCGTGCAATTAAGCCGTAAAAGTATTTTAAATTGAGAAAGAACGAAATTGAATCGTTTATTCCAATTCAGAAATTCTTGAAATTTTGTTTCTTCCTCAAATTCAATTACGCCTCAGGAATAGTTCTGAATGTTAGAAAAGAAAAAGTAAAAGGAAAGGTTTTTGGAAAAGAAACTTTGATATTTCCATCTTTCTACTTTTCATAAATTGAAACTTTCTCCCTGACTTGGGGCTGGCGCCCGCCGACTTTCCCTTGTCCGTTTTTCTGGAAATCATAGTAATTTTGAAAAATTCTTTTTCTTACTTTACCCCCTATTTTCTGCAGATGTTGAGCTTGAATCAATGGTTGGAGGATTGGATGAAGATGGAAATGGTGGAATTGAGTTCAATGACTTCCTTCAGGCCATGGGAAAACGACAAAAGGACGAAGAAGGAGAGGAGGGTCTTAAGGAAGCATTCAAGTGAGGAAAATTCGAATATTGAAAAGAGTTTTTTAATGGGATTTTTTCATGATTTTTTTTTTGGATTTAAAAATCCAAATTGATTTTTATTTGCAGAGTCTTCGATAAAGACGGAGACGGAATGATCTCCAGTTCTGAGCTTCGGCACGTGATGATCTCACTCGGTGAAAAATTGTCGCCAGATGAAGCTGACGAAATGCTGCGTGAGGCCGATGGAGACGGAGACGGCCTCGTCAACTACTTTGAATTTGTCTCCATTCTCACGGCCAAGACCTGAGCTTGACCTCTCCTGACCTTCGGCGAGTTGATGCCATGACAAGGGTCAAAGTTCCAGGTCATAAAGTCTCTGTGCTGCTTGTTTTGTGCGTGTTAGCTACTAAAATGTGTTCGGTCTGACCCTGGGTCAACAAAAACCGTTGTCTCTTCTGTTTGTTCTCTGTGCGTGGCAACACTCACCTGAGTTTCTTTCCCGCTTTCTACCGATCCGGATTGGAAAGGAGCAGCAGCCAAAATTAAACCAACCCTAATAATACTACTCCTACTCCACTAATTATTATATTTATGTAGGCAGATGTGTATGTAATTAAGTAATTAATTGAGAATTGAATGTTAATTGTTAAGTGGGTGTTCCTAGGTTATAAGAGAAAGACTTGTAGAATAAAGGCGGGAGGTCTCTCTGGGTAGAGTTCCCTCCTGGGTTCATGGAGAAAGTGAAAGTAACTTTCACCTCGAGTCGTCGGCTGGCACCACCACTCACCAACCCTTGTTTTCATCTTAGGCCAATGACCCAGATTCCCTTCCTAGTCTTACCCAACGTCCAAATTCTATTCTACCTTCACGAGCCTTCTCTTACTTCTAGAGGTCAGACTCGGGATTGAATTTCTCGGCTGGCCGGAGTAGTGATGAAAATGAGGTCAATCCAAGACGCACTTTTTTTTTTGTCTTTTTCGGATAAGGCCGGAAGAGTCGAGGGAGTGAGTAGAGGGTTCCAGGACACTCCCAGGAGATCATCGTCTCTTTCACGCACTTTCTCCAGAATTTACGGGAATCTTTAGAAAGGCTTTTCCCAGAAGAGAGGCCCATTTCTAGAGATTCCTGGAGACCTAAAGGATCTAGTTGAGGCTTCATCCAGCAACCCTTCCAGCACGTTTCTCGCATTTTTCGTCCAGGTGTACCATCCGCCACCTCTCCGAAGTCATAATTATGCATTCTAGAATGTGTAGGCTGTTCTTCGTGTGTGATGTAAAAAGGAAGGGTTTGGAGTAATAAAATTTTAAAAGTGTTGTATCTTGGAAGTTCCATTTGACGCAGGAGCAGGTAACTGTGGGAAAGTGAAAGTGTGGGAGAGTAGGTTGCGGTTGGAGCGAAAGTCTTGAAAGGACCGTTGGAAGGCTGTGTGCCTGAGAAGCGTTGGAAGGCCGTGTGCCTGGAAGTGTGTCAGAAGGACGAGCTTCCCATTGATTTGGGCCGAGTGAAAGTAGGTCCTCCGATCCTGGCCGACATCTTTGCCCTGATGGCTGAGGAGTAGGGAAGAAAGTGGACTGGAGAAAGTGGCAGATTAGAACTTAGTGGCTTTAGGAGGGGATAGGAGTGTCAGTGTGTCAGGTGAAGGAAGACAACTTCTCCGGAGTGGGCAGCAGCTGGAGATGTCGTCATGTCCAGAGAGGTCAGAGGTCGAGCGGGGAAATTGTGCTGGACAAGTCCTCTCATAACACTTTTTGTTCTGCTCTAGGCCTCCAGATCGAGAAGACCGTTCAAGGTCTGGGACAGTTCTAGAGCAGCGAGAAAGGCCCTTGTTGTCTCTTCATTAGAAGAGCTCATTGTCAGGGGTAAGTAATCAAGGTCAAGGGGTCAAGGCCCCCAAAATATTTGGTTATTTTGGAAATCATGCATGGAATATTTACTTGACAAATTAAAGGTCGAGAAAAGTTGGGATTGAGTGGACATGAAAGTGTTAAGTCGGTGCTGGAGGCTGATGGGACACAAGTCGACGACTCCGAGTGTAAGTTAATTTCATTCAAAATCACATAACTTTTGAATGTCGCTGAAAATCTATGAAGTATCAAAATAATTATTCACTTTTTGATACATGATAAGGTCAGGAATTTCAGAATGAGCAAATCGATAGTTTCGAATTTCAAACCCTCTAAATCAGTCCTAGATTTTGTTTCGAAATTGCTTGTCTTAATTGCATGTTGAAAAGAGTATGAAATTGTCGGAGAAAGCATTTTTTGAGGATGAAAAATTGATGAACATTAACCGTATTTCGCGGAACTATTTCATTGCCCTTAGTTATACGCAACTCAAGATTATGATTAACTAACTCAATTCTTTTTTAAGCAGTTCACTTTTATGGCAATTTAGTTACAGATTAGAAATTCAATGTTTACAAGCATTATTTCAAACTTTCTCCGGAGAAAGTTCCCATTTTGAGGTGTTTGGTACTGACTTCACTTATAACTTTTTTTTTTCCGTTACGCAATCAGTGTCCAGTAATTCTATTTTCTTGGTCAGATTTTCGTTCACTCCCGGACAACACAGTGTTCCTTTTACTTCGGCCCGGAGAAAGATGGTGCCCGGCAGGAGTGGACGTTATTCGAGCAGGTAACAATTAATGAAACCAAACCGTGTCGTGTCCCCTGTGTCGTTCGTCCTTTTGTTTGTGGTTCCCAATTGTACTTAATGTTGAGTGTGGATGGGTGGGTGGAGCTGAGAGTCCTTTCTTTTTTGTGTCCAATCAGCACTTTCCTCCATCCCTCGGATCGTGTGCGAGGCCATTTCTTCCCTTGACCTCCAGAATGAAGTTCCTTCCTGGAAAATCAGCGAATCAAGAGGGAGGATCACCATTGTCCTCACCTGGGATCAGCGTCCCCCTCTTGTCTCAACGCACAAGCCACGAGAGCCACCCACCCAGCCACCACGTAAACCCACGAAAACGTTTCGAAGTTACTGTCTCTGTGACCACCGTGGCATGCCAGTCAATTTGTTGTTTTTCTTTTGGAGGCGCAGTTGGCTGGGCTCCGAGTCGCGGAGTGACCAGGACCTTCCTCACTAAGGACGGGAAGCTAGAGACGGTCATCAACGGGCGCGGTGGTACCCCTACCATCACTGTGATAAGCCATGACGAGTCTCACTATGACAATGTCGCACACCATGCAAGAGCCCCACCCCCGATTCCGCCGCATCAGCGCATGCCCGGAAGCATTCCAATACTGCCAAGAGCCATCCCCAGGCTCCCCAACCAAGGCTCCTCATCACTCGAATCAACTGCCTCAGGAACCATCCATCTACACACGCCAGAGTGTTCCCAACGGTGAGATCTGTTCCAACTACTAACTAACGACGGAAATTAAAAGTTAATTTAATCTTATGTAATGTGAATGTAACTTTCAGGGGGCATCTTCCCCCACATCCTCCGCACGGCCCGGGCGGCAGAGGGAGCCCTGATTCTTCCCACTGTGACTTCCATTGCTGTGCTCTTCACGAAGAAGGAAGGAAAATTCAGGTTAGAAAAAAAATCGATTTCATATGAATCGTTGAATTAATGAGAAACAAATTAGAACATTGATTGTATAATTTTAGAAGTAATACAGATACTAATTTTCCAATTTTTTTTTCGGTTGACATCCGAATTACTATTTGACGCGTGTTCGAAGTGGAGATGAAACGCTTCTCAATTCGTACGCCAATTCCGATAGATAAATTCAAGTTCAATTTTGAGTTGTAAAAGGAGTTTAGAATGAACCGACAAGAATATGGGTTGAAAATCTTAAAATATATGTCTAACGTAGGAGTAGATTTAATTAATTAAGAAGAGTATCGTTTTGATCTGAGGAGGCTGGTGATTGTTTCAGAGCGTGGGTGGAGGGGTTTCCTGGGTGGGACGGAAGGAAACTCCAGTCTAAGCGCATCCAGCCCAGGTAACCCTTCTACCCGCTTCCGGAACGACTCGAAAGTGTCCATTTGCGTAACTCCCTCATTTACAGGTTCACAAGACCGTGGCCACTTCCCCTATTGAGCAGCAGCCGCCTCAACAGGAAGCGGTTCGCCTCTTTCCGCCAGTTCCTCCGCCGTCGCCGGTCCCGGGGTCATTGGTGGCCTCAGGTCATCGACCCCTTCATGTCCGCTTCCTCGGGCTCAACGACGACAAGAATGGCAAGAAAGTGGGAAGTGCCCAACTGGGTGTCCCACAACCGCCTGCCTCCTACAGATGCTCAACAGTCGATCCCCCATCGACAACCACCGAGTCGTCGGAAGAAGAAACGACTTCGGAGAAGGAGGAGCGACTCGTCTCGGCCAAGTGGCTCCTCCTAACCGACCGACTCGGAGCCGACGCTCGAAACCATCTCTCCGTTAAGGACATTGGGCTCATTCTTGAGCGCCTCTCAGCCAAAATCCTGGACGTAGAGAGTCTTCTTCGGGAAAACGAAGGTCGCAATGCCTTCAACTGGGCCATCAAGGCAAAGATCCGAGGGGAACAGCTCCGCGAAATTGGAGTCCTCTACAATGGCAACTACTATGCCATCTCGGAACACCCCAACTACGCTCCGACTCCTGTTCCCAGAAGACGTCTCAATCAAGACGACTCCGAGGAGGACATGCGCTTGTAAACGAGTGCCAAAACGAGACATATACGACACGTTTAGCTCTAACGACTTGTTTCCGGTTCGTTGCATCTGCGACTGTGCAGAACCGAAGGGACATATTAACAAATATTACAAAAGTACGTAAATAAGTGAAGGGAGGGAGGAACTCCGCAATTCCGATGGGGAGTTGTCTCCTTCGGCCGCAGGTCGGCCAAAACTCTTGCTCCTCCTTAGCCAATTGAAATTAATTAACTGTTAAGAAACATTGATGGCATCTGGGTATATAGCTTGCATAGGAGGCACGCCCACCACTAGGAAGGAGGAAATGCACCTTCGCTAACTTTTAGACCCTTAAGTATCCCCTCTAGGATCTATAGTCTCTTTTCTGCTGTCCAAGCAGAATTGATAAGTGTGCATGAGCTCAAGGACCCAATTTTCTGGATTAACAACTACAAGCCACTGCCCGAAGCCTACCCAACATTTTGCGACAAGGCCTCTTTGCCAATCAAAAACAAGAAATAGATCTCAATCAAAAATCATTAAACCAAATCTTCCGAAAATGGAATTATGGCATTTTAGAACTTAAGTCACAAAACAAAAATCTTTCGCTAATAAAAATTAACATAAATACTCAATTATTTCCCAAAGAATTTGAATATTCAATTTAAACTTACGTTTATTTTTACACATAATTTTTTAGTATTATACAAATCACAGCGTTCTGTTAATTTCGGCATCGGCATCATGAGACGTGAAATGTGATTACCATAAATTACGACATAGAGGGCATTCTGATTTGTTACTTGTGCTGAACCATTTGTACTGAAAACACGAAAAAAAATTTTTAGAAAGCTTGTTTGCGTTAGCTGCTTTGGCATGAAAATAAATAAATGTATGCGTACGAGGCATGCAGCGTGGAATTTCTTTTTGCATGTTTTGCATCCTAACTTTGGCAGTTGTTTAGTCTGATGCTGAAGAATGAAGAAGCAAATGGCACACTCGTCTGCATCTTTGTACACCGTGTCCAAACTTTCTTTCCAAAGGCGAAGTCCTGCCGAGAGTGAGTGTGACCGTGTATTGAGGAGCTGTGATATTCTTGCATGTAACTTTTTATCTGAAACTGACACTGTGACTGGGCCAAGTGGATGGTTGAGGGGCAGTGTAATTTTGAGCGTCACAGAAGTCTCTTCGATTTTATATCGAGCAATGAGCTCATTGCATCCTGGATGACTGTTCACCTGCATTAAAATTAAAACTTTCTAAATTTCGTAAAATCTCAATAAATCCCTTTTGAAAACGCGCTTGCGCTTACGCTAACGTTATCTCCTTCTTCATCCCATTTGACTTTGTTGAGTTCTTCGGCTGCAAGCTTGGCAGATAGAAATTTGGTTGTGATGCGCTCGACATGGGCCTTGTTACCCTTGTTGCTAAGGGAAGCCCACCACCATCTTACTGTGTAGGGAAGAGTGCGTAGCAGATTTTGGAGTACCCAGGCACTCAGATGCGTCACGGATGACAAGCTGTGACACGATATTGTTGGTTGAGTATCAAAATAAGTCTTGAGCGAAGGAATTACTGACGATTCTAACAAATCGAAGAACAGCAAACTCAAAACTTGTGGTAACAAATGATCCTCCTTGACATAGTTGGCAAGTTCAAAAGCATTTGGTTGAGCCCTGAGCAGGGCATCCCAGAGTAAGAGAAAGGTGACTTTCTCTTCTTCTGTTCGAGCACCACCTTTCCGAAATCGTTTTGAATAGGCTTCAAATTCTCGTGGAAGGATTTCCTTTGTGAGCGTTACTTTTGACAAGAGCGAGTGGCTAGCTACTTTAAAAATAACCTCCTTTCGCAGCGTAACCGGTAGAAATAGTTCGAACGCCTTGGACGGTTCTTCGAGCAATTTGTTTAAAATTGATGAAGGAATGAGAGAAACAGCTTCAGCCACATTTACAGCCGCTTCAACGGCCCAGAATTCTTCCGACCCTGCCAATTGGAGAAAATGTCGATAAATAGAAGGAAATATATTTTCGGAGTGAAACTCGGTAAATTCTGGCGCAAACGGCGTTTCCATTTTCGCAAACTTTGTCAATAAAATCACGGCACGACTCTATGGAACAATAAAAACAATAAACCTTGAATTCTGTTCCTTCAAAATCACCCAATGCAACTCAAGTAGAGTGTAGTTATGCTTACAAGTTTTGAAACCCACAAGTAAGAGGTTTTGTCACTGTCGTAATTGTCGGTTGCTTGATTGAGCCATGCCGATATCCAACAACTCGCAACCGAAGCAAATTCGACATTTTTTCCAATTAGTCCAGTCTAAAAAAAAATCAACCCCATAAATTCAGATATAATTATATAAATTACAAAATAAAAATTAATTTTAAATTCCGTAGCGAAGTTGAATGAATTTCTTACAACAATTTCAAGAACTCCAATCAATTTATCCTTGTCCGCGGCTTGGAGGGTATTGAACTGTTCATCGAAGTGAAAATGGTCCGGGCATTGGTTTCTCTTTGCTGTGATAATAGCAATTAGTTTGGTGTACGGTGGATCGCAGTCGAATTTAAGCTTATGCACCAAATCCATAACGTTCTGGCTGTCGAATGTTGATAGAATTTCATGTGCGTCATGTGAAACAGAGCTATGCATTGGAGTGGACAATTCCATTCGCTTAGTAATTTCTAAGAACTTGATGACTGGTAATCCTGAATCCCAAATCGAGTCATCACTTTTTTCATATACTTTCTTCGAGAATTGCTTCCACTGACTAGTTTTCGCCAATCGCTCCAATACGTTAGACAACCCGGCATTGAGCTCAGCATAAACATCACTGGAAACAGGTCCCATTGCATCGATCCATCCTTTTCTTGTAGCATCTTTGGAAATATCAATTAAAGCCGCTGCGTAGAGAAGATTCATCCCAAGATGTTCCAATATTTCGTTTTCCTCGTCACCAGCTAGGGCTACTTCTGTGCAGAATAGGACTTGACGAAGAATCTTGGACACCGTGATATCGGGCGGTGGGGCAAAATCTCGTTGTTTTAAGAATGAATGTCCGAAGCCACGGAAAACCTGTCAAAAGAAGTTTCAAACCCTTTGCAATTCCGATTCTCCTTACTAATTTTAATATAACCCAGTGCCTGTCCCTGCTTACCAATAAGTCCGGATCAATAAAAACAGCGACATCGTCCACATCGATTTGTTCTTCACTTGTCAATTTTTGTGCAATCAAAGTAAGCCGTTTCAAATTTTCGATTCCAAGTGTCTCGCCTGCCTTTTGATGAGCGCGTTCAAAAAGTGCATTTTTTGATACTAATCCCCGGCCAACAATATGAGAAGCAATTTCTTCCAACTTAGTATTCTCCCCACTCTTGTCGTCGAGAAAAGCGTCCCAAATAGCAATGAGAAAAGGAGTCATGTCCACCGTACTTCCGGAAGTATCGTATATTAAGTCGGCGGCGAAGTCCAAATGGTCTTCTGGACTTGCCACCAATACTTCCAATTTGGCCTGAACCATTTCTTCTCCAAATATTTCCTTCCGCCCAAGCATATACTTCGAAAGCGGTTTTGATTGGAGGAAAACTTCGTCTTTGAATACTCCGGACTTTAGCCACAGTCTCAATTCTTTAATTTTATCGAATGGTTCAATTTCACGAACAAATAATTCTAAGTCTTCTGGCACTTCCTTGAAAGAATTAAAAACGGACGAGAGAAGGCACAGCGATTGCGGACTCTCCGGAAACGATTTAACTAATTCCAAGCAGAGTCTCAAATGAATTAGCTTTTGTTCTTCATTCGTGAAGTCAAAAATATTTAGGATTTCTGAAGGGTTTAGAAGTTCGGCTAAAAATGGTGTTCCGCTCATCCATCGTGCTAGAGCCTCCAATGAAACGAAGTTTTTAACGTTAAGGATTTTCATAGCTAGTTTATGAAGAAAGTTCTTCTGAACAATGCTGTCTTCCAGAACGCCAGACTTCTTTTCGCCGTCACTGAATTTAACACATCTTCTATCTTTGAAAAATGAGATAATAAATGTTCCCAAGTTGGGATTTTGCATCACATCTTCACGTTCTAAACAGTATTGAGCAAGGGACTCATAGAATGAGTCTTTTTTCACTAAAGCACTTAAAGTCCTTCCAAATTCAGTCATTGAGTTCAAATGTGAGGTAACAAATAGGAAAGTACTTTTCGGGACTGTTTCAGTATCCTTGTAAACAAAGCTAAGAATTTCGGCATAAGTTCGCACAATGGCTTTTCGTTCTATTAAGCTTTTCTCCACAAGAAACCTTAGAAATAAAGCAAAAATTAAATTAAGCTCAGTAACGTTGATGTTTCGCTTTTGCAACAAAACACGTACCCTTCTTCTAGGGATTCAAACATGAGAGGTGGTGTTCCTAATTTCGATACAAGTGGAAGCAAAAGTGGGCCGAGCTGTGTTGCATGTCCATAAAAGGCATTTTTAGCGCAGAGAAGAATGTGCGCCTCTGCAGTCGTCTTTTCTTCAAAAACACCGTTGATTGCCAAAGTGAGAAAACAATTCCAGAGGCTTTGTACTTCTAATTTCTCAGACTCAAATCCTTTTCGAAGAGCAGCGGAGAGTTTGGATTTTGGAATTCGATTCCCTGCCTTTTCAGCTATTGTTGAAACAACGTCATAAAACGTCTTTCGGATCTGAAACCAGTTTTGTGCATTAATCAAATCAAATCTGGAAATATTTTTTTAACAGTATTCTCTTACGATTGGCGATTCATCGGCACCCATTGCCCAAAATCCTTGTTGTTTGAGGGCGAAATCCAGAGTTTCGAGCGTTTTAGTTTGTATTTCTTGCCCGAACCTCAGAATTCTATTGAGTCCATCGAGAAATGTAATTTTATTCAGTTCGGTGCCTCCTCCCAACCGTTCGACAAGAGCAAGACAAATTTCAGCTATACAGAAAATGATTGCTTGCTCCTGTTTCTCCTCTGAAGAAAATATAGCATTCAGTGCAATTCGAGCTGCCGATGCAGCGGGAGGATATGGGTCGCTTTGTGAAAGGAACAATGTGGGAATGAGTGTCTTGGTATGCGGTGCTAAATTTCGTCCTACTGAAGCAGCAATGACTTCTAATAATCCATGAACAAGCTCTCGAACTTTCTTTGATTCATCTCCTGCCAGACGAACGTATATCTTTGGCCAGTATTGTAAAATCACTACAGGAACAGACTCGTCTTTTTTACAAATATCCCCTAGCTCTGTCAGTGCCTGAAAGTTCAATTAAAAAAAAATAAAAACTAGAAAAATACAAACTAGTCATTTCGTTATAAAATTGCCTTAATTTT
>VYYI01002399.1:0-15054 GCA_021029175.1 Bilobella aurantiaca | reverse complement strand
TTTTGTAGGAGTCATTTTTTATGTTGTCATAGAATGATATCCCTTGACCTTTGACCCCCAAGGGGGTCACTTACGGTCAAACAAGAACAAACTTGAACTGCGCGGCAACCTTAGGAACATATCACTGCAAACAGATTTGAGATATGTTCAGTGGTTCCTGAGATACACGTTGGACTCGGACGGACGGACAGAAATGACGAAAACATAAGTTGCATTCGCTTAGCTTCCGCTACTAATAAAGAATAATGAAACTTATTTGAAGCTTGGAGTCGTTTATTGTAAGATTAGTAGATTGAAGACCCTTACGTCACACAAACCGAATATTGAGAGCGTAGGTAAGAACAGGCCGAAAATGAGGAGAAAGTACTATGGGGAAAGGGGGAACCAGTCAGGCCCTCGGAAACGTTATCTCTACGAGAGTTGCTCTGTGTCAGTCTGTCCGCCGTCTCTATGGCTAATCGTCCTGAGAGGGAAAGGCTCTGGGACTAGGTCATGGAGTCCTTATAGACTGCGAACCCGTGCTCCAGTCACCGGGAGGAGGCTGAGACCGAATTCGGTCTTTAGGCACTACTGCCATAGTTCTAGTTGTCGCCTTGGAAGAGGCTACGCGTCTCTCCAAGGCGACATGGGAAATTGTGTCATCCCGAGTTAGGCGATTCGGAAGGGCTAATTTAGGTTAGGACACTAGCGAAAAGCAGAATTTTGCATGACAAAAATGCTTATGGAAAAAATTTCGAAAAAAATCCTTACAGAAGTTTTCATTTAAATGTCGACAATTTTTTTCATTTACAGTAAATGTAATGGAAACTCTGTACATTCTAAGCACATTTAAAAATACGACGTTTAGCGATAGCATGTTGCGAAACGTAACTCTGAAGAAGCAATTAAAATTACCCACTTCCGGAGTTGAAAATCCACAAATTATAGGAGCACCTTTAGAATTTATCGATTTTGCAATTGTGAATTAAATATAATACCTTTTAGACACGCACGTTAAAGGACCCCTTGAAGGTCATTTGGATTAAAATGCCTTTTTTTATTGTTCAAGAAGTCATTTACAAGCGGAAACAATTACAAAATTGAATCAAGCTTTTAGTAGCCTTACCACACAGAAACGCTTACAAAGTTTTGATTGAATAGTCTTTGATTTACCATTTAGATTACATGCTAATTTTAACCATCTCATTTGAACAATCTTCACTGGGAACCGTTTGAAAAAAATCAATCTTAGAACACACAATTGAGTTTGTTTCTTTTTACAAATAGAACAGAATAATTTCTGTCTAGAAGGCCTACAGAAAGCATGGGTTTCTAATTATCTAATAATAAACGTAGTTAACTAACATTTTTATACAACTAACTTAAAGTGTAAGGAAAGAGATATACACAACTATTGTTCAAGAAGAAAAACCAAAGTTCTTCCTTTGTGTAACGTTTGTCTAAACATTTTTCCTAGAGATCTACAAACCTAGAAATCAGTCTTGAGTCTGTCTCCCATTAAACTCCAACTGTAGAGTCAACAGAAATCGATCAAAATTAAAAAAACAAAACTAATTTTTAACTTTTGTATTTAGAAAATACTTACTCAAGTGTTTCCGCTTCATGTGAGACTTTAAGTTTCCAGCCTGAGTAAATCTAATTAAAAAAAGACACAAATTACTTGAAAATTGAAGACTGTTCTAGTTTCTCTTTTCTAAATTTGAATCGGGTCATTCATCGAAAACTGAACTTACGTTTTGTCACAAGCAGAACATGCATATGGCTTCTCACCAGTGTGCTTTCGCAACTACAAAACAAAGACATAAGACATCGAACAAAAATAATCGAATTTCATGATGAATTTTCAAAATTTTGTAAATAAATGAAAGGGATTTACATGAACTTTCAAGAAGACCTCGTATGCAAAGAGTTTGCCGCAGTATGTGCACTCATCTGTTTCAAGCACAAGTACAATTATAATATCATTTTTTTAAACAATTAAACGAAAATATATGCCTCATAATTAAAATTTCAAAATAAACAATCAATGAGATGATACGACTTACGTGTCTTTTCTCCCGTGTGAGTACGAGCATGAATCTAAAAACCAGTCGATGCACAAATTAAATAAACTTTCAAAAAACCCTTATGAAAATTAAGATTATTTGTATATTTTTAGCAGAATAAATCTCTTTTTTAATTGGACGCACCTTAAGACTGGAATTCCTCTTGAAGTTCTTATTGCAGTACTCACAAATAAATGGCTTGTCATCCGTGTGCTTCTTGAGATGCATCTTGAGAGTTGATGGGTGCTGAAATCTAAATTTTAAAAAAATTGGAGTTTTGAATGAGATTCTTAGAAAACTTTAAAGAATATTAATTTAATGTGGGAACTCTTTATTACTGTTTACCTCTTGTTGCAATACTGGCATTGATACTGTTTTTCGGATTCGGGACAATCCTCTTCCTCCTCCCTGCAGTTGTTTTGATTGGCACTAGCTTTGGAGGGAGACTGAGGGCTCTGATGGTACACCACAATTCCAGAATGCTGCATAAGCTGCTGCTGCTGAGCCAAGTGAGTATTGTGATGCTGCTGCTGCTGGAGTTGGCTCTTGACGTCACGACAGTTTGTGCAGACAAATGGCTTGGAAACTGGGTTTCGGCAGGAAGTGGCCTTTCCACAGACAGAGCAGTTGAGTAACGCCTCATTGTTGGCCTGCAGATGCGTCTTCACGTGGTTCTTGATCCCCATCAACTGAAATCGAACAATTAAACGTAAATAAATATCATACGAGATTAAAGCAACATAACACCGTTACCAATTAATGCAAATCAATAACTAAACAAGTTTTTAGCTGTGTTTGAAATGTTATGTTTATTTCAAACAAATTGTAATGGCTTAAACAATACCGACGATCTATTTCAACCTACTTTCGCTATTCTTTATTACCTGCTTGTAAACCTTGGCGCAATAGTTGCAAGTATAGGGCTTTGGAGCAGTTTTGTCAATTTTGACATGGTGCTCCAGGACAAAGTTGTCATCAACAGGAGGAGGGACATTGGATGCGTGACCTTGTCCATGTGTGATGACAATGGGCTGAGAGGACGTGTGTGCCACTGGTGGAATCAGCTGACCTTGGGCGTTAACCTGGACTTCCTTCTTGAGAAACATTCCGTTGCTAGGACCTTGCTGAATTTGAAATTGGTGCTGCTGAGCTTCGTCGACTTTTAAATGGAAGTTGAAGATTGAGGGCATGGGCATTGAGTACATTTCAAGCTTCTGCGACGTCGTCGGATGGATTTGATCACTTCTAAAAGTTTAGAATTTTCATTAGTAAATTAACCATTTTACTGCACACACGAATCATGCAAAGGGACTTTATGTACCTGAATAAGGACTTATGTTCACCTGCCTCACGGTTATAAACATTCGAACTTAATGAACACGGAGGGTAAAACTCATATCTCGTTGCTTCTCGATAGATTCTGTTCAAATGCTCCGAGCCATGGTAGCCCATTTCACCAGAGGCCTCGACCAGTCATCTTTAGAAGCTCAGTGACCATCAATCGGCTCCAAAAATCCTGTTGTCACAAATCATGAGACATAATCAGTTATCGTAGCCATGAGTATCAACTGTCAATGCAGAAGCGTATATTGTACATCATTGAATCAATGAGACACTGATTACAAACATGTGGCAAACCGAGGTATCCAGTACCATGAAACGAATTACAAGAGATGGAAACCAATGGTCAAAGTGGGAGGACACCAAGTGGGTATAGGCAGAGCTTACCCTCCGTCTAAGGGCCCCTCGACAACAGGGAAAGCATAGGCTAGGCTCCAATGTTGTCTAAGGGCCCCTCCGCCCTAGGTTAAAAAAATGTACGTTGGGACAGGCCCCCCAGCGGCAAGCGCCAGGTTTGTCCTCACCCCCGGGAGTCCCAACCCCACCCGACCCCTGGCATGACTAACACACGTACCCCCAGCCGCCGCCGGAGAGGAGCATGTGGGTGCCTGCATGGGGTGCAGGGACTCCCTCCACTTGAGGGGAGTTGCCCCCACCTACGCAGCACACTGCAGGAGGACAACTGAGGGCCCTTCGCCAAGGCACCCTCCTTTTA
This sequence comes from Bilobella aurantiaca, assembly GCA_021029175.1. Lineage (NCBI taxonomy): Eukaryota > Metazoa > Arthropoda > Collembola > Poduromorpha > Neanuridae > Bilobella > Bilobella aurantiaca. Next base: position 10,953 of record VYYI01002399.1, on the reverse strand, counting down.
TACCCACCGTTTCCATTCTATTTTAAGAACACTGAATTTTCAAGGTTCAAGCAAGGGAGACTTCCCTTAAGGTTAAGGCACGAGAGGTTGTCATGTATTGTAAGTTAGAAGTAACCTTTGTTTCGATTAAAATCTTAAAATTTTACTCTTGGACAATCAAAAACTAATTATTTTTAAGTCAATGCATTCTGCATTGATGAACCGTTACCTTGATCCTGAAGTTCACGGCGTGAACTAAGCTTAATCGACGTAGCGTTTGAAGCAAATTTGTCGAACTTAAACGAATTAGCTAATTGCCAATCTGTGAATTTGACAATTAACTAATTAACTTGAAGTAACGTTAGATGCGTTAAAATTACGGTTATATAGATTGCTGACCTCTGACACGCTCTCTAGATGAATGACGTTCTTCACGGTACACCCCGTCACAGAGCCTGCAAGGCAGCGCTAATCGAGAGTACTTTGAAGTAATTGAACTCGCATTCAATTAACTAATTAACTAACTTCAATTAAGAATTACTTAATCTCTACTTTTACAAAGGTGAATCTCACAGGCCAAAAATTCCTTTGTTTTGTTTACCATTTACTTTTTTTTATGCGATTTTTTTTATTTCAGTTTTTTATGTTTGAATTCCTCATTTCAAAATTTCCCGCGTTTTCCCACTCGCTTCTGAATCTCAACATTTACAAAATATACAATATGCCAAAAATTATTATGTTGCAATACAAAATTCATTTTGTTCAAAAAATGTGCCAAATTATTTTTGGCAACTTAAATTGTATCAGTGCATCCTACGCACATAATTCGCATTTTTGGAAGAACGCTTTGCAGCGCTGCAAGTGCAAAAAGAAATCGCTGAAAATAGAAATCCAATTATCAGCGCTCTACTTATCATGTCGTTCCTCTTCCCTGACACACAATTTCTCATGCTCGTGACCCTTGACCTTCTCAATCACAACTATCAGCGTCCGGGAGAGTCCAGCTGTCAGCGATCAAGTGAAACACAGCGATAGGAGATGCACTGTAAGCAAAATTGGATTTTAGCAAATCGCTTAAGCGAAGCCCAAGAATAAAAAATTGCAATGTAGAGTAAGAAGAACAATTAAAAAGTCAACTTTAATCTCAATGAATACGTCAAAACCCCAAGAACATGAACAGCGATTGTCGAGAATACAATTAGTAAAATTACCAAAAACAATAAACCACTACTACGAGTGACGACAAGTCATCGCTTCTCTTCCAGCGTTTCAGCGATTTCAAACTACAAAGGTACATACAACGGTTTCCCCGCCCCCTTAAAGCCCTTAGCCCCACCCAGCGATGATGAGAGGTATAATTTAGATTTTAGACATTTTTTTTCGAGTAGTAGAACATTATTTTTTGATTTTCCTAATTAGGTTTTGATACAATTTTACTAAATACTCCTCCCGAATACCTGTTCGATCTTTGGATTTGTGTTTGATTTTTTAAATTTAGAAAATAACAACGTTTTGTCTCAGGTTCTGGTTATTATAATTTATATAATATAATATTATATAATAATATATTTCCCATTTAATATAGATATAATAGACTTTTTTGTATGTACTAAAATTATGTTTCGCATCACTAGAGTCCTTTCTTGTGGATTTTTTTAAATGTAATAAAATAAAACTATACGCTTCCCGACGTCATCGTGTTTAGTTTTATAAAGAACAATTTGTTGTATGTAAATTTCTATACACATGTGTTTCTAGGTTTTGGTTTTTTTTGTATTCTTTTTGAACCAGGTACAAAGGACACACTCAAAAAAAATTAAGTATCAAAAACACAGAAACAAAACAATCGACACAAAAGGTAGTGGAGATTTGTTTTTGTTTTTTTTTTGGCCTTACTATTACGATTTTAAAACAACATAAAAATTTTCTAAAAAAAAATTGCTTTTTGAAAAAAAAAACTTCTCCTCTTTCCCGTCTTTCGCTTTGTTAATGTTTTAGAATAACAAAATTTACGATTTACGAATAATAAAAGATTTTTGAAAAAATTCCTAAATAACCCCCCTCCCCCTCAAAAACTCGTTTTTTCATGGTTTCCCCTAGTTAGTTCTATTTTGCAATTTTTTAGAATATATAGGTATTTTTCATGAAAAAAAAAGAGTTTTTGGTTTTTTCTTCTTTGTAGACTAGGTTGATTAATTTCTGGGTTGTACGAAGCCCCTCCCCTTTAACTCCAATTGGTTGTTTTTTAAAAAAAGACGTTTCTAAAACTAATCACTAAGCTTTCTTTTAGAATTCGCGACGATTTTACAAGTAATAAAAAAATTCTAAGTTTTTTCTTCTTTTCTTCTTCATTCATTTTTCCTCCGACCGCGAGATGGATGATTTTGTGGTGTGTACTATTTCTTGACCCTTTGCAGACCCCGAGAGACCCTTTACGTGTTTAGTAGTATAATGACCCCTTAGGAGACGAGGAGGTCAGGCGTGCCAGCGTTGCCATGGTGACCCATGTTGGCAGACCCCCAGACTGAGGAGGGGTCAAAGAGTGGAGTATAGTAGTCAAAGTGGTTGATGCTGAAGGAACTGGCGTGAGAGGCCAGGCCGGGTGACGACCAGTAGTCATTAGGTGAGAGTGACCGTGGGCGCGGTGGTGGGGCAGCGGTGGCTGTAATTTAAAAAAAAATCAAAAATTTAGAAAAAGTTAAAAATTGTAAATTTTTAAAATCCTGTTGTAAATTCTAAAACACATCCTCTTCCTTTATCTCTTTTTTTTCGAAAACACGAAAGTTTGCCAGATATCAAAAGCATTTGAAATGAGTGTTTTCCAAAAATAACTTCAAAATATTTATAAGAATTGGAACGAGTAAAAACTGGGTCATTTTTTTAAACAGTAAACATTACGAATGCCGGAAACATGATAAATCTCAAATATAACTGATCCAGTTCCACATAACAAATTAACCTCTAATACAGTAGAATACAATTTCTTTTAATTTAAAAATATTATTTCAATTTTTGAAATTTTTAATTTCAGTTATGAATTCTAGTTCATTTTGTATTAAAATCTGTGTGATAAAACAAGAAGATTGAAAAGCATCTTTTTGAAAAAATGTGAAAACTAAAGGTTAGATTTTTGGCATTCGTTAAAATTTTGAAAAGTCTGACAAATCTTGTTCATACTAAGCTATTTTAAAGTTGTTTCTTTTTTTTAAAAAGTTGTTCTACCTAGAGCCAATTGTTGAAGTTGTTGCTTGTGCTTGATGTAGTTGCTGAACTCGGTGGGACTCATGTTCTGGCGTGCGCCTGAGCTGTTGATTCGCTTGTTGTTCGTCTTCAGCTTGGTGGAGCCAAACTTCGTTTGGGCGAAGGCCGCCGTTGTCATCATGGTGGGCGGTGGCTTGTTGCCTCCGGCCGAGACCTGCGCCGCCTGTTGCGTCGGTGGCGGAATCAGGGGCATCGCAGGAGCCTGCTGCGGTGCCTGCGGCACGATAGCCTGCTGCTGAAGTGGGTAGAAACCTAGTAAAAGTTAATTAAGAGTTAATTGGAGATTTCAAGGTGGTTAGGAAGTGGGTGTTATCCTAATTTAATTAATTATCCTAACTCAATTAATTAGGCTACTCACCAGAGTCAGCCAGAATATCATCCTCCAATAGCGTCTCAGCATGCAGCACCGACTCCCAGATGTTGTCCCCGTTCCCCTTCCACAAGATCTTCACCTGACCCCCATTCCCAATTCGGTAGCTCACCTCCTGTTCAAACAAACATTTTTAAAATTAATTTTCATTTTCAAAATACTAGATGTTTTAAATTTTAAAAATCTAAACAAATTAGCATTAGAATAGAGGAAGAGTTCATAATCATAATGGAGCTATAATTCCTCTCCGAAGCACGTCTGTGCCCACGCCCTTTAAATCACCTCCAAACTGCCTGATTAACTAACTTCAAAATTGCACTCCAACTACAACTAACTAAAAGCTTTAACTTTACTAACCTAACTAAATTTTAACTAACTTTAACTTTATCTCAAGTTTTTCGTGAGTTAAAACGCAAAAATGTGTAATCACATTTGAGTGACTAATCGGAACTTTAACTAACTTTCACAGTAAATAAATTAAAAAATATATTTAAAAAATAGTTAAAAACTCTGTCAATCAATATAAAACTTTTGCTTCCCACAGAACAGTAGTTTCTGGTTTCCTAAAAAAAATACTGCTCCAAAAACAAACCAACTTACCAATTAAAACTCTCAAGTGAAAAATTAACTTCCAAAGTGAAATGAAACCTCAATTAATTAAAATTTAATAAAAGTTGACAATAAAAAGTCAAAAGTTCTTTTGTGAGGAGTCGTAAAAAGTTCCACTTACTTCAATTATTTTGCGTTTCTAGTGTTTTATCTAAGTTAACTAATCATAAAAGTTATTATTGAGGTTTAGTCTGAACCTAGAACAAAAGCCGTTTGGTTTTTATGTTAAGTTTTGTGTGTTTTAGGTTTTTGGCTTAATCAACTTTTTGAGGTTTAGATTTTTGACTTTTTCACTTTTTCAGTGTTTTTAGTCAGTTTTAAGTTATGTTTGAGGTTATATGTTTGACTTACACCCGGGTCAATCCAGATCCAGAGGTCAGTGGGCAAGTTCTCAATGATGTCGTTGAGATTAATGTTGACTTCATTGGCTGCAATACTGAAAACAGTCAGAAGAGAGTATTAGTGAGTGGGCCCTTAATTAGGGTTACGTGAAGGGTTAAGTGAAGGGTCACCTTATGATGGGGTCAGTCGGGGTCTTTAAGCACCGGTAGGCGGAGCCCTTGACGGGGTTACTGGGGTACCAGTGGTTATTGTACTTTTGTTTCAGTTGATGCAGCAGTTCCTCCCCAAAGAGGTTCACCCGACGGCGGGGGAGCTTATTGTAGAGGTTCTGCAGCAGGTAGTTTAGAGCTATCGTAATTTCCAAATGCATAATTCTAAAACAAAACACAGACAGAACAGTCAATAAGGGGCTGTTCGAAATTATTTAAAAAAAACTTGTTCTAAATTATTTAGAAAACTTGTTAATTAACTCCAAAAACACTACCGAAAATAGTCGATAGTCCATTACTCATTCCCAACACCACATTTTCTCCCTTGCGGTTACCTCCACCGCAACACTCCCATTTTCCAGAATTACACTCTCTAAATTGACACTCCTTTGTGGAAATTGTGCTGGAAAATGCTGGGCAAGTACAATAGAGAGGGATGTGGGTTTCCAGTACCCTCAGGCTGTCATTTGAAATGTGCAAAATGCTGTTCCAGTATTTCATAAACGACCTTTACAAAACGGGAGGTCATACTGCCGAAAATGCTGCTCCAGCATCGTTTTGACCTTTCAGTGAAGGAGAGGTCATTAGATTCCAGCACCGCCCCTTTTGCACCACCGTGGAATTCAAAATGAAGCAACTTTTCCAGCCTACCCACCCTCTACCACATGCTCTCCATATAAATACGGCAAAGTTATCGATCTCATAGCAAAAAATAGAGGTCACCTAGATTCTGGGTCTGTGTAGAAACAGCATGGAGAGAAAGAGGCCCCACTTTCAAAACAATTCTAGAATTTTAGAACAGCTTTCTAAAAAAAAACTCCATTTTCTAAAATTACTCTCCAGTGAGCCACTCCATTTTCTCTCTCAAAATCTCGAGATTTTGAGAAAACAATTTTTCTCCCACTTTCAATTTCTCTTTTTCTCTCATCTCATCTCTCATCAAAAACCGAGTTTTAAAAAGTTGCGAAAAGTTTTTTCAAATTTTTCACAAAACAAGAATGTCTGCGCGTCGAGTGCTTGTTTTGAAACAATGTTTTTAAAAAAAAGTAGGAAGTTTTTATTTTGTAAACTATGTATAGCCGCCGTGGGGGGAGGAGCCCGAGCGGTGGGCCAAATATTTTTGCACGGCGCTCTAATTTCAGACCTTTCTGGATGGCCTTCGGAACTTTTTCTGTTCAACGGTTTCCGTTTCGCATTGCCTTTCATGAAAAACTTTTTTTGTCTCCTCCAAAAAGCCTTTCTCTTTTTTTCCAGGGCCACAGTGTGCGCCGCTCCGCGGCGGCGAGTGGGCGTCTATAACAGGCCTTCCTCTGCCGCAGTCTAGCACTAGTCTGCCCTTCGTGTGGGCGAAAAAGGAGGGAGAGAACCTAACGGAAAATCCTATGGTTTAGGTTTAGCTAGGGTTATACGTGTAGGGTTACATTAGGGTTACACTGTTAGGTTTGGGTTGTATACCCTAGGTTTTCATCTGAGCTGCTTATAGCCCGCCCTCCTTCATACAAACTCCGAGCCCAAGAAAGGACCCGGGCGCTTTTCTTACGTCGTCTGTTCTTGACGTCATGCTTGCCAAGTATATGCTTGCCAAGTATATGCTGCTGACAATGTTTAGTAAACTGGGTCAATCGATTTCTTTCTCAAAGCCAAGGCTCCACACGCTTCTTCTCCCAGCAGCGCTACGCTGCCGAGGCCCAAGAAACAAGAGAAGATCAAATCAGCCTAATTTTAGAATTCAGCGCCCAATTCAGCGCTCAGCCCACGTACCTTTCCGACCCGAGAAAGCTTCTACTTTTGCAAAAACGTTTTTGGCAACCTACTCGCCCCTCGAGAATAGCCTGCCTTTTGTGCAAATTCGCTTAAATTTGGAGACATGATCAAATTTCCATTCGAAAACAGTGTAGCTTTTCAGCATTCGAGAATCACCTAATCTAGGAATCTTTTTAGATTCCAGCGACTTTGGCTCCGCCTCCGCAAAAACCGTGTTTTGAAAAAAAAAACGATTCATTTGAACACAAAACACTACAAACCTTTCAACTGAACTAAAAACACTACCTTCAGCTCTACTCCTTCACCCAATTACGCACCTTTCGTATCTCTTTTCTATAAACGGTTTTTTTTGTATTAACGGTTTTTTTTAGAAAAACGCCGTTCAGCTGTCAATTTGTATGAATTCTAGAATAGACGAATTGACAGATTGACCTTGAACTTATCCCTGTCACAAACAAGTTCGTTGAATTCGAGAATGCGCTGCTAATGACTAATTGAAGTGAGGATGATGACGTTAGTTAATATAAATTGCATTAGCGAAAAAAGCATCTGCTTTTTTTATTTTTCTTCTAGTAAAGCTATTGTTGTCAACCATTTTCAAGCATACGCAACTCGTGAAAAACTTTCCATCGCTGCAAAATTACAAAATCGCTGGAGCGATTTCGAAGTGAAGGAGACAACAACTCGAAAGGACAAAATCGCTGGAGTGTCACTTGAGATTTTTTGCAAGTGCTGTGCAAAAATTTCTGGAGTTTGTGGCCTGTTTTTTCAGGGACTGGAAGAATGCCGCTGCTTTAATTTTTGAATATGGAATTAGAGAGGCAGAAAATTCTGATGTCTATTCTGAGAGCCTATTATGTCCCCACTTATTTACTCCATTTAATCATCCTCCCTCCCCACCCCTCTACCACCTCGACACTTAAACACTTTCCCCGCCCCCAAAGTCATTAAATACTCATCATCACACGCTCTTTACTCTTCCAGAGCCCCGTGCTGGCTACAGGCCCATGTAAAAAAACGCTTTCCTGCCTACTTGTGCATGTCAGGTAGTACGACAAGGAAAATGTCACAAAAAAGTAAATTGAACGAAACATTTTCCTCTCTAAAAGTCACAGAAAGTCACAAAAGTGCTTTTTTAGTAAAAGGAAAAAAAAAACTATGCTTGTAACATATGTTATGCCTCAAACATGAATACTACCACCACACATTTTCCATGGCTCAAAAATGCAATTTGGCAAAAAAAAAAAGGAAAATGCAAAAACCATTTTTGTTCAAAAATGTCAACCTTTTGGTATGCAAAATGCAAATATTTTTTGTTACGTAATTGTTTGAGGATTGGTTCAAACGGCGGCGCAGCGCTCCAATCAGACTCTGAAATCATGACAGCGGCGCAGCGCTCTCATTTTAAATCAGAAAAATTATAGAAAAGCGGCGCAGCGCTCCCATTGATGCTCTCGTGGAAAAAAAAATGCCACTTGGCATAGGATTTCTGACCACTTTAGATGTAATTTCGCCTCTTTTGAATTGCAATGTGAAAAACTGGAAGTTGCTGGAAGAATCCATTCCAGCTCTTTTTTACGTCGTAAAGCCAATGAGAGAGCCTTGTGAAAATTGTTGACATGGGAGAGGCTCCTGACAATTAGCATGTCAGGCCCATGTCCATGTGAAGGGAAGATGCGAAGTCAGTCCAAGGTCAGTCCAATGCTCACCTTTCCTCATCTATTACCCAACACAGCCTTTTGCCATGTTCAAAAGCATTTTTGCCATGCTAGCCTCTTGCCATGCTACTTGCCTCTTTGCCATGTTGGCGTCTTTGGAAAAACATTTCTATGCAGCCTTTTACCCTCTGCCCATTAGCCCAAGTTATGCTTTGAGGCTCAGCTTGTGCCAGCCTGGCGAAGAAATGAAGGCCCAATGGACAGGGCANAGCCTGGCCAAGAAATGAAGGCCCAATGGACAGGGCAGCGATGAAAAGCATGGCAGTGCGCCCCAGGCGCATGTCCAGAAGGGCCCCCCCACAATTGACATCCCTGTCACATGACACTACCTCAATTAAAGCCCTTCTACAATTAGTCAATTAGAGCTCAATGGCCCATCAGCCCTTATCCTGGAAGACTTCCCTGATCAATGACACGCGTGTCTCTGTCATAGACCTCTCTCTCGTAATTGGATATCTCCCCTGACCGTATATCATTAAATCGCTGCTCGTGCAATTGGATATATCGCTGCTTGAGCGATGATTTCGAAAAGCGATTTCCAAAGCCCTTTCTCGAAAATCCATAAACCATTGACATTCACAAAACCATAACATTTTCCAAAAATTAATGATATAAACTTACACGCTTTAACTTTTCATTTCAAATTTGGCTTTTTGGCAACTTTACTTTTTTAAATTCTTTTTTTTTTTCAGTTTTATGTTTGCGGAGACGCATCAGGAGGCGGCTGTCACTGCTCAAAAGCCTTCAAAACAGTGTGCGTTTTGTTTAAAAGAAATGCGTTTCAAAAAAATTCTTTTTTTAAAATTCGTTTCTTTAAAAAAGGCTTGTTTACGTAATCGGAAAACTATTTTGCGTAATAGTCCACAGCGTAAGTTGATGGGAGTATTTTTTTTTTGAGAAACATGGACAAAACGAGGAGTGACGTGGAAAAAAGGCGTGTGGATTGCCTAACAATCTGGATTTTCTGGACAAGGCTTCTCTGACGGCAGTTTCATGGAGAAAAAAAATGGTTCTCACGATGGAAAAAAATGAAGGGCCGGCGGCCGAAAAACAATGTTAGAGCTAATTAAAATTTTGAAAAAAAGCGGTGTAAATTCGTATTAGGGCCTTACCAAAATGAGTAGTAAAAAAAGTCGGGATGGTATTGGTTCTATATTTCCAGATGGTTGAGTCGAAGCACAGAACACAGAGGAGCGGCGGGTGTGAATGGAAAAGTAGAAATGGGTGTGTGGGTTAGGAAGCACAGGCCTTTTTCATGTACAGAGCCTTCCAAAGGGAATGTACATTGAAGCTCCATACTGCTGGAACCACCATCCCACCACCCACCACCTACTCCAGAATTCGCAATGTCCCCTCCCCACCCCTCCTGCAAAACTTTCCGCGAGTCCCCGCCCCCTTCCGACCTAGCGCTGAAGTGGGGCCCTATACTTGGACATAGCGCTTCATCCTTAAAATGTATCAAAACAACATCAGAAATAAGGTACAAGGCCACTCGAGTACAATTTCGATGGGCCACACGAATTGGACAAAAAAAAACGATAAGCTTCGCATTAAAAATGAATTACACCGGAATTCGGCTCCTGCAAATAGTCTAGGGAAAAAACGGACTTTTTTTCCTATCTGACCTCTGACCTTTTTCCTTTCTAATTTAAAAATCTTATTTTAGAAATGTTTTTTTTTATCAGAAATTACTTTTTAAAAGTTTATCAAAACAACATCAGAAATAAGGTACAAGGCCACTCGAGTACAATTTCGATGGGCCACACGAATTGGACAAAAAAAAACGATAAGCTTCTTATCAGAAATTACTTTTTAAAAGTTTGGGTCTCTTCTAAATTCAAGAAATTTGAATTATAAAAGTTCTAGTAGTAGGTTATGATTTTGAATTTTAGAAATTAGGTGCCACGAGCAAGAAAAAAAAAATTACCAACGCTTTTTTTTTTTCGAAAATTTCATAATGACCTTTCACCTCTTCTACCTATTTTTGCCTTATTTTCTGTTTTCTGTCCCTCACTCCGTTTTTTTTTAGAATCGTTTATTTTTAAATTCGTGATTGGAAAATTCTGAAACAGCTTCTAATACCGGTTAGAACCAAAACAGAAAGTGCACGTAAACCAAAGTTCTTTTGTGAAGACTTCAAGGTGACCTTTGACCTCACGTGCCGGATATAGGCTGTTATTATGAAAAAAAATCAGTTTTAGTTTCAAGGCTTGAAATTGTATTTGTTTGTATTGAGCGTATCATGGTTTAAAAATCTTACAACAATGTAATTTTTTTAAATAAGTTGATAAAGCTGATTTAGTGTTCTGGGATAACTTTGCAAATGCAACTACTGCTCAGGATTTAATTTTAAGGTTATATTTAGGAGGGTTTTAGAATTTCAGTATTGTTTGAAATACCCGAGAAGGTGCGGATTTCATTTTAAGGGTTTCATCGTTTTGAAAGTTAAAAAAAAACGTGTTTTGAAAACAAGTTTGAAAAACGTTCTTTGAAAACGTTGGAAGAATGAAACGGATCTAAAGGGAGAAACTATTGTTTGGGAAATTGAATGGCTCTTATGATTGTAAAAGCAATAATTGATTTTATGTTTTCCTCGAAGGAAATAATGCAGTGGCCTTTCACCGTCGCGTCACTTTTTTTTTCCTCTATTGGAAAAGTTGTTTAGAAAATTGAAAATTGTTCGAAAAAAAAATCCTGATCG
>VYYI01002398.1:1913-15055 GCA_021029175.1 Bilobella aurantiaca | reverse complement strand
TAAATATTACTTTTAACTAAAGAGGAGGAACAAGAGGAATATGTATATGGTGACAAGAGGGTTGTTTAAGTAGATAACTCTAATTGTAGCAAGTGTTTTTGAATTAATTAAATTTAGGAAAATGAATGAATGATATGAATTGAACTGAATAGCAGCTCTTGCCTTTTAAGACTAAACTAACTGGGCTCAGGACTGGAGTATTCTGTATATTAATTATATTAGACTTATAAGTGTAGAAATATATATATATACATATATAATACAACAATATAATAACAATATAACTAATAAAAATATAATAATAAAACTTACGTGCAGTTTGATCTTGCGTAATCCCGCTGTTGACGTAAGCTATTGTTCTTCTCGAATCAAAAGTCCAATATGCAGTTGCGTAGAGAGAGCTCAGTAGAAGAATTATAAAAGCACAGTCGGTCAGAGCCCTTGAGATACGTGCTATGTCATCAAATGTTTGAAATATGACAATAATGCAGGTAATAATCGCCGTGACGAAAGCTGTGTTGTTCAAGCATCGAGTGATAAATATGCCTTGCTTTGGCAAAGATTGGAGTTTATGAAGCAATTCCGATGATAGTTCGAATGGGCATATTTTCAGAAAATGGCCAAGGTTCAAGTAGTTGTCGTATTCTGTGTAGAATGTCATTGTAGAATATGCGACTCTTTACTCAATATTGATAAGGCATGTGATGAGGCATATATTGAGTGGTATATAATATGTGCGACGTGTATAACCTTACGAGTTATATTTTCTGAAATTTATTTAATTTAAAATAGACCATGTTAAGAATGTAAAAAAAAATATTTTATATTTTATTTTATATTTTATATTTATATTATTATTTTAAATTAGACGTTTTTAATTCTACTCGTTTGTGTAAAAAATTAACATTAAGCTTTCGAAGTTTAAAAAAATATAGCAGGTTTTATGTTAAATAACAACCAAACACAGTAATTAAGAATTTAGTATTTTAAGGATTCAAGTTTGAAAATTCAAAAACCACATCCGGAATAGTAAAAATTCAGTCACAAAAAAAAATTCTGAAACATTAATTGTAATAGCTGAATGCAACATCAAAATACAAGATAATTTAAATAATGCAATTACTAAACTTTTTATTAATTTTTGTAAGTATAGTATGAGGTTTAGGCAGTGACCTCCACTGCCTAGGCCTCAAATGAATGAAACAAAGGGACAACGGGGGCTAAAAGGGCCCAAAGGCTGGGTTTATTGACCCTGAGTTAGGTGGCGGCGTCGTATGCCGCGTCTTGGCCCTTATGGGCATTTAACTAAACAATATGTGAGGTAATACCTCACAATAGTTGTACGGAATTTGGTTTGCTGCAATAATAAATATAATTTTATATTGGAGTTATCTATGATTATATTACAGTTTGATTACTTTATCAAAACTGGAGAAAACTTAAATGTATTTATGCTGGTATAGGAAGGCTTCAACCTTCTATGGTTTACAAATTATTTTGAATAATATTATATCGAAAGTATAACACAAATTGAAGTTAAACTTCTCAACAAATGGCTCACCCACAATAAGTATAGTGAAGTTATATCTCACGCGTTGTTGTTATAGAGAAATTAGTAATATTATATTATAAGTGACCAACTTGAATTGTGTGTAGCTCATCAAGATATTTTATAGACTGTGTTCCGCTTAAGCTAAAGAAGAAGACTTATATACCTACAAGTATTTTTGCTTTTATCGTTTTAATGTATTGCTTGGTATTACGAGAAACCTCTTACTTGACTTGAGGAAAAGGCGGATAATATCTGCATGCAACTTAAAGTTTAAACATTTTTAGCTATATCTAACTATATATGAACATTTTTGTATCCACATGGTGGAGCATTAGGGTTACTTACCATTATGCATAATGAAAGCCTTTCATATATCTTACAGGCAGTAGGCAAGACATGCTAAATTCTTAAAATTGCCAAAACATTTGTTTTAGTGAAGAATGAATTGTAAAATTTTAATTTTAGTCCGTGGCTCTTATACTCTTAGAAATTAAAAAAGCGGATACCTTTGAACTTGTTCGCTTTCTCCGATGTCAAAATTGGTATTCCGGACTCAAACCGGTACCTTGTAACTATTTTCACTTTCTTTGATCTCAAACCAATATTCCAGACTTAACCCGGTACTTTAAAACTATTTTCAATTTCTTCAATCTCGAACCGGTATTCCAGTCTCAAATCGGTACTTTCAAATGTTTTCACTTTCTTTGACCTCTAACCGGTAGTACAGAGTCAAACCGGGACCTTCGAACTTTTTTAACTTTCTTGGAACTTGGACCGGTGTTTCGATACTAGAAAATTAAAGGCTTCTATTGACTTCTATTAACCAGCCTGAGAACAAAGGTTGTAAATCCATATATTAGACACAAAAGCATCTACGCAGTTTGCTTTGTCCTTAAGGATTTGCAATGCCTCTGCCTGTGTATGCCCATGTGTTTCTGGAAACCTTTTTAGAATATTTCCAAGTCCTCCAGTCGTGCAGCCTAATTAGTCTCCAAGATAGGGTATACATAGTCAGACGTAGAATAATTAGAAAAAATTATTAATGCACATTTTTGTGGCTGATCAGCCCTGTGAAAAAAAACTCTTTACCACAAAACGAACCCAAATTCTGTGATTCTCATATTTTGCGCACAATTTGGCAATGTATTTAGATGCTGAGGTAGAAGCCTCTCTGGCACAGATATATCTTAGTTTGGGTATTTGGTGTTTTCAGTGCTAGGACTAATAATCGCACAAGTCACGATCATAAATTAGCAACTCGCGATTGTTATCGATCAGCAAGATATGTATAGCTCAACTTGCAATCGGCTACTTGCATCTCATGACTGGCATCGTGCAGGTGTTAGGTGTATGGTAACTCATTCACGTAACTCACAATGCCCATTTACGGGAACTTGGACTTCAATTTTTTATTTGCCCAAGGCCCGCAGTCCGGGGGTAGGACCCTTGTCCTAACTTGGGTCGGTGCCTAGATCTAATCCCGGCACCAGCACAGTAACTGGCACAGAAAAAGGTGGTTGTGTGGTAGTGATGAGTGGAGGCCGGAAAAGTTGCGGTCGTGGAGGCTGATCATGGGTGGGTATGCGTAAGGCGGTGCTCTGCCTCTGCCTTGGGTGGGAGGCTCCTTGGTGGTCAACCCCACGTTCATTGTCCAGCAGAAACCCCATTAGCTTCAGATCTTGGAATTTCTTAGTCAACTCAACAGGCCGAGACCACCCTACCCCACTCACTAGCACACGCAAACATTGACCAGGCCTATAGGCGAAAGTTAAAAGGCCTCAAAAAATTATTTTGAATTCACGCTTGTAGGACAAAATACCGGTTGGAGTTTGAATAAAGTGCCGGTTTAAGTTCGAAATACCGGTTCCAGATCAAAGAAAGTGAAAAATGTTTTAAAATACCGGTTTAAGTCCGGAATATTGGTTCAAGATCCAAGAGAGTGAAAAAAAGTTCAAGGTACTGGTTTGAGTCCGGAATACCGCAACAAAAGTTCTAACTACGTCATCCTCATCACTCCGTTCCAGTTCCAATGTGAAGCAAACATAGAAAATAGTACAGAAGATGGGGACCACGTGAAACTTTGAGAATTTTGGATAAAATGCCGTAAGGTTTTGAAGTTTTAGAGAATCGGAAATCATGTTTTTCAAATTTCGAGCGCATTTTTAAAAATGGAGGAAAATGAAGGTTTTAAAATTTATTTTTTACTAAAACAAGCGTTTTTGCCAAATTTGGTTTTTTTTTTTCAAATTTACCTACCCCTTGTCAGTGTATCCTTCGACTTTGCTCTTCATTGGATCACACGCGGACCCAAGGAAACATTAATCCGTGAACGCCCCAAAACTAATGCTTTGGATGCTTTTGCGGCGCTAAAACGACCGAATCTACCAAAACAAAACCGATACTAAACCGTACCCCAAAGTTGGCCAAAAGAAAAACCAGATTGGTTCGGAATTTGTTTCCAGCAGTAGAATCCAAACCAGTAGAGCAACGCTGCTAGAATAAAAAATGCTTGAGAAAATGCCGGACTTAAACCGGCACTTTTTTCAAGCTCGAACCGGTATTTAGTCCTACAAGCGTGAATTTAAAATAAAAAATGTTGTTGATGCTCTTTGACATTGGCCTATAGGCCTGGTCAATGATTGCGTGTGCTAGTGAGTAAGGGGAGCCCCTGTTCTGTTGAATGAGAAGTTCTGAGGTCTGAAGTTAACTCTACTCTAAATTTAACTACAATGTCATGGAAAATATTTTGAAAATATAAGAAGGAAGTTTTGAGAAAAATTATTCTCCCATCTCCTATCCAATATTTGAGTTTTCTGTAAGTCCCCTTAAGGGATAGTTGTGGAAAGTTTGCTAACGATTCTACTTCATCAAAAAATTAGAATCGATTAATTGAGGAGCATTATCGGGTTTGTAAGGAAACAAATGAACATGTTACGCACGTACATTCTTGAATTAGATGATGATTTATGTTGAATACATTCCAATTACGTTTGTTTATAATAATTAATGTTGATGAGTGAGATTTTATTAGATGTTCTATCTACACTTGTGAAGTTCGAACAATTCAATTGATTGCTTAATAAGAAATTACAATTCTAAACCACCATCTTGGTAACAAGTTAACGATTTACAACGTTATCATGAGGCATATTATTGAAAAGTCAACAATAGATCAATTGTAGAGTTTAAAATGACGTTACAAAAGATATGGAGGCTAAAGTTTCTGTTTGAGATTGTAACAGCGTTTCCAACCTTTATAGCAATCGGATAACATGATTTTCTTAAACGAGACTCGTAACTTGACATTTGTGAATGGACAAAGTGTTGATTTCTTATAAATTCTTTTGAGTTTGTGCTTATATTTACAATCATTTGAAACATAAGGGCGCCCAAGGCTGTGAGCGTTATATCTGCCAACCCCAGGCCAAAGCGTAGAACAACTTGCATTTCTCCTCGGATAACAACGAACGACAAGAAGACAATCATAAATATTATTCCGTAGTAGGCAAGTTTCATGAAGTGATCTAACAAGTCACAGCAAATTCCCTTATGAATTTGTCCAGTCCTATAGAACCCAAATAGCTTGAGTCTCAGAGAGGCAGAACAAGTCTTCTGCATAACAGTCAAACTTTTCATGTTGGAATCAGATATGAACAGAGTTATCAATATGTTTATTGTAGTGAACCCAATCCAATAAGTAGGAATTCCTACGGCAACATATGTTATGGTGAACGCACAAAGCCTTCCCAAGGCGTCACTGCGGCACACATATGTGTAGATTGAAACGCAACAGCGTAACGGATACAAATCTGTCAAAATAATAATGGCGAATAGGAGAGGGAGCTGAAGCCAAATCAGAGAGCAAAAATTTAAGTTGAGCAGAGCAATATACAATATAAGAATTTTGTCCTTTTCAGGGAATGATCCCATTAATTTTCCTAGAAATAAGTTTGTAAAAGAAATAAGCATACAATACATAAATATTACTTTTAACTAAAAGGCAACAACACTAATATTCATCTGGTGACAAGAGTGCTGTCTAAGTGGAAAGCTCTAATTGTAGCAACTGAATGATTTTAAAAGTTTTTGAATTAATTAAATATAGGAAAATGAATTATTTCAAATTTGGCCGGATTAATTGACTTTTGAGTTTTGACATTTAATTGAACTGAATAGCAGCTTTGTAAGTCTGCTAGGGTTTTGGAGGTATAAAAATTAGTTAGTTTAACACTAACTGTGCTAATTAGCAATTGTTAATTGTAAATAATTGGCAAAAAAAAACCTTCTGCTGTAAAAGGGAGGTGGCAACAAAGAAAGAGGAGGCCTGAAGGGCGGAATGAAGAAATCGCGAGGACACATGTCCATGGACGCTGCCAACTCCCTTTCACGTCACCAGTTTCCAACTCTTCAGCGCAAGCGCTTAAGCTCATACACTGAGTGGCAATCGCTGCCTCTACGAACCAGAGCGTTTTACATGAAGCTGAGAGAAATAATTTCTGTTACTGAGACAGTCATTGGAGGAATTTTTCGGGGCACTATGATCCACGGTTTCACAAAAACGCTTCACTCTTGCGATTTAAGACTAAACTAGCTGGCCCCAGGACTGAAGTATCCAGAATTTATATTAGACGTAAGTATATTTATATACGTATATTTATAAGTGTAGGAAAAAAATATATATACATAAGTATATAACTATATAGCTACTAGAAGTATAATTATAAAACTTACGAGCCGCTTGATCTTGCGTAAATCCACTATTGACGTAAGCTATTGTTCTTCTCGAATCAAAAGTCCAAAATGCAGTTGCGTAGAGAGAGCTCAGTAGAAGAATTATAAAAACACAGTCGGTCAGAGCCCTTGAGATACGTGCTATGTCATCAAATGTTTGATATGTGACAATAATGCAGGTAATAATCGCCGCGACAAAACCTGTGTTGTTCAAGCATCGAGTGATAAATATGTCTTGCTTTGACAAGAATTGGAGTTCATGACGCCATCCCGATGATAGTTCAAATGGGCATATTTTCAGAAAATGGCCAAGCTTCAAGTAGTTGTCATACTTCTGGTAGAATGTCATTGTAGAATATGCGACCCTTTACTCAATATTGATATGGATATGATGAGGTATATTTTGAGTGGTATATAAGATGTGCGACGTGTTGAAAGTTAACGAGTTATAATTTCTGAAATTTATTTAATTACAACTAAGCCATGGAAAGAGAATGTAAGAATTACTTTATTTTGATGTTGCACATTACATTGAAGCAACGCTGTTTACCAGGATGTTTTTAATTCTACCCGTTTGTTTAAAACATTAAAAAAAAACTTTCGATACTTAAGAAACTACAGCAGTTTGCAAACACAATAAATCACAATTGAGGATTTTAAGGATTCAAGTGTGTAAATTCAAAATGTGGAATAGTAAAAAATCAAAAATTAAATTTTGAAACATTAATTGTAATTGCTGAATGCAACATCAAAATACGAGATAAATTGAACAATGCAATTACTAAAAGCTTTTTTTTTTCAAAATTTGTGTAAATTTTTACAATTTGGGCTCTGAAATTAATATATTTTTATATTGAAGTTATTTATGATTATATTTTAGTTTGATTACTTTATCAAAAATGGAGAAAACTTTTTATGCTTGTATGCGAAGGCTTAAAAACCATTGTTTTACAAAACATTGAAAATATATAACCTAACACATATTGATGTTACACTTAGCAACAAGCGACTCACCTAGAATATATACCGTTAAATTATATCTCACTCGAGGTTGTTATAGAAAAATTAGTAATAGTATATTATAAGTAATCAAAACCAATTTGATTTGTCTGTAGCTCATCAGGATATTTTATAGACAATGTTCCGGTGAAGCTTAAGAAGAGGAAATATATCCCTTGAAGTATTTTTGTTTTTATCGTTTTAATGTATTGCTTTGTATTACGAGAAACCTCTTACCTGAAATAAGATTAAGGCGGATAATATCTGCATGCAACTAAAAGTTGCAACATTTTAAGAACTATAAATGAACATTTAGGATCCACATGGTGAATTAGAGTTGCTTACTATTATGCATAATGAAAGCTTTTCATATTTTCTTACAAGAAGTAGGCATGACATGCTAAATTCTAAAAAAATATCAAATTTAGCTAAAACACTTTTTGTAAAGTTTAGTCTTACTCCATGAATGCGCGCGAAATTTGAAAAAAAAAACTGATTCCCGAACTCTCCTAAACTACAAAACTTTACGATATTTTAGCCACAATTTTCAGAGTTACACGTGATCCCCCCTGTGCCATTAGAATTGTATCAGAGTGAGATTGATATCGGAGCTCCGGACTTTTGTTGCAGATTTCTCCCCACCCCGAATTTCCACTCCCTTTTACTCCTCACCACCTGAAGAAAAGTCAATTTCACAATTCAAATTCTAAAGCTTAAAATACGCTTATAAAATTAAAAATAAACACATTTTGGCTTTCTCGAACTCGAACCGATACTTTAGAACTTTTTCGCTTTCTTTGATCTCGAATTTGTATTCTAAACGTAAATCAGTACTTTGGTACTATTTTCACTTTCTTTAATCTCGAACCCGTATTGCCGTCTCAAACCGGCACCTTGACACTTTTTTTATTTCCAAGAGCTCAAACCGGTATTTCGAACCTAAAAAATTAAAGGCTTCTATGGATTTCTAAACCAGCCTCAGAACTAAGGGTTTAAATTCCTAGATTAGCGACAAAAATGTTTATTCAGTTGGCTTTCTCTTTAAGGGTTTGCAATGCTTCTGAGTGTGTATCTATACTCCCTTATATTTCTCACTAATAATCTACAAGGTTTAAGATATGAAAATTATCAGACATTTCTTAATTGTTTTGTGAGAAATCAAACTCATACAAGTATGCTAATGAATCCCTCCTACCATATTTCTTCCCACTTCATTATATGTTAAACAGCTTCTATACGGAAAAGTCAAATTACGCTTTTTAATTTTAATTTGTTTTTGTTATAAAGTTTAAAAATTGAGACATTAATAACTCTGTTTTTGCTATTATCCAAATCTAACTAATTAAAGATAATGGTTTGGCCTTTATTTTAATATTTAATATTGCGTTGAATTTTGCTTTTACAGCTAAGAATTTATTGCGTTATACGACATTCCCTCATAGCGTTTTTTCAACATGTAATGGAGTTGGTAGGGACTAGAGAGAATGGTAGACAGGACTCGTTTGCATACATGTATAAAAATTATAGTGCCGTTTTTTTGAATTCTTATAAGCCTAAATGGAAACATTTTTGCATTTTTTCCAAGTCCTCCAATTGTGCAACCTAATCAATCTCGAAGATACGGGTATACATAGTCAAACGTAGAATAATTTTAAGGAAAATATTTAATGCACATTTTTCCATTTTTGTGACTGATCAGGGACTTGAACCCACGTTCCCAGGCTGGCTAGTGAAGAAAAAACTCTTAACCACTAAAAGAACTCAGATTCTTCGATTCTCATATTTTGCGTAGAATTTGGCGATGCATTTATTTACTGAATTAGAAGCCCATTTGGCACAGCTATTTTTTTGTTTGGTTATTAGGGGTTTTCAGTGCTAGGTCTAATAATCATACAAATCACGATCATAACTTAGCAACTCGCGATTGTTATCGGTTAGCATGATACGCATAGCGCAACTCACAATCGACCACTTGCATCTCTTGACTGCAGCTGTAACGTGAAATGGGATTTCAATTTTTTTTTTTTGAATTTGAAAATTTAAATTTGATTTTTTTGAACATCCCAAATCTGATGCTTTAGATGCTATTGCGACACTAAAACAACCTAACCTACCAAAACCAAACTAATACTAAACCGTACCCCAAATTTAGCCAAAAGCAAAACCAGATTAGTTCGGAATGTGATTCCAGCAGTAGAATCCAAACCACTATAGACACAAGGTAATAAGATATTGGTCAAAAGCCAGGCGCATAAGGTTCAAGCGTATTGATGGCCCGTTTCTACTCGCCTCGTGACAGACATTTTTTTTGCTATTTGACGTTCCAGCACCCTTTCTCGCTTTTGTACCGATTTGAAATACCCCGTTTCAGCTAAACGCCCATTTTTATCCAGTTAAAATGAAGCATTGAGACTGAACACGAAATCAAAAATAATCGGTTCAATTTACTAAGAGAAATTGTTATAAATCCGTATTGTGCACTTTGATGAACAAATAGTTAGTTTCCTTTTCCATAAATCATGAGTTCCATATCAATCAATAAATCCATTGATTGACTACACTTTTAGACTCAATTTATTTATTTCTGACATACAAAACAACTAAAATCATTTGTATCAATTTAGTTGGGTTAGCAGCCTATTTCAAATAATAAAAGTAGGCGTATATTATTACTGAATGACAAATTCTATGCTTATGAGCTCCTGCCCCACCCTTTTCATGCCCCTGCTCTTTCCATGTTGGACAAACCCATGATTCTTCTTTTTAATAAATTACTTCTGTAACTATTACAATTTTTACAAAACTCGTGTGCTCGAGACTACTTTAATTTTTATTGCTTATCATAACCGACTTTAAGCACAACTAACGAGTTAAATTAGTAGCTGCTTATTCTGGTAAAACTTAAGTAAGTAATAGTGGTGGGCTTAAATGCAACATGTCAAATTTCTGTTCAGCAAGTTGTTCCGTTATCACTGAAACGGATAAAGAATCAGCACTTTGTTGAAACATAACTATAAAAATTGTTGATAAAAAAGCTTAAAAAATACTTTCAAAATATTTAAGTATCGGAGCATACTTCACAATTTGTCCTTACATTCTCGTGGCGAAACAACACGCTTTTCAGAAAACAAGAAATTTTAATCATCTCATACGTCCCCTTGCATACTGCACGACTACACTCTATGCCTACCAAACGCGTACATTGAGGCATAATCCCACATATTTTGCACTGAATTTGGCTATGTTCGTTATGTTTTTGCACTCAGCATGTTCCGAGCGTTTGCTTAATCACTCCACTTCACTTTTAATCCCACTATATACTCAGATTCTTGACATCAACCGCAAGTTAATTCTTAGTTTTAGTATGAAATCATGGAAATTAATACATTTATAAAATCAATTTGCAAAAAAAATCATCCAACATTAGAAATATTACTGAACCGGTAAACTTGTTCAAAATAATTTCAGAAGCAGTCTGTTACTCTTGATATTAAATTTAGGCTTAAACATTAACTTTTTGCATGGGAACAGTGCCGAAGTTTACTCCATTGTAAAATTTCCATGTCGCCTCTTTTATGGTCGCACTCCTTCTTTGACACAGGCAGAAGACTCGACGGGAACATCACTTTTATACCTCCATGCTGGAAAAATCTTTGAGCGACTCAGGACGTCATTTGACAATCAATTTGTGAAGGAGGGGTAGGATTGTTCTAGGGAAGGAGGTCATTAGCATAGATGTAATCAAACTGGCACTGTAAGGACGTTGCTTACTTTTTGCAAATCTATATAGATATGTGAAGTCATAACCTCAACTTTTAAGAAAAAATTTGAGGTTATGAGAGGCTGACTTCACGGTTTGCTTGTAAGTTAGGGTACATTTCTTAAATGGATTTGTTGACAAAATTAAAGTAAATGGAGAATTTGTCTTTCTTATTATCTGGGACTAAATTCTTTAAACGTTGAAGACACCAATTATTTATTAAATACAATTGTAGAGATTAAGCGACAGCCACCCCTCTTATTTAGGACACAACGTCCGTTACATGTTTGCCCTAAAATATAAAACATCAAAAAAGTTTAGTTTTTGAATTATTTAACAAAAATAACACATCCGATTCCATGTAATACCCGTAACAACATCCAACAATAGAAATATTAAATTAAATTTCATTTTATAGCTTAAATGAATGAATGAATGAAAAACATTGCTATTGTTGCAAAAAGAAGATATATATTCTAAATATAAGATAAGTTTCTCTAATAATCTGAATTCCGTCTTTTAACATTATTAACAATATCCTGCAATATGTAACTTTTTTATTTACTGTAATAAACAGTATTTTGTAGAACTTTTAAGTGGTCCTTGAATTAAAAAAAAAGTTTGGGTGCCAAATACCGTGAAATTTTGAAATTTTCGAAATTCAGAACTATATTTTAAAGAATTTGAGCGTTAGTGGTTCTCTTTGTTTTCAAAAATTGACGTTAAATTATAATAGAACACACGGCATTTAAAATTTTTAGATCAAACAACACAAACACAGCGTTCTTGTTCGGAGTAATTTTTGATGGATTTGTGATATAATTAATGCTAAACTTTCTATTCCAATCAGTTATTTTTAATACGATAATCAATGCGCCTACTGAAATGCACGGAAGGTTCATTAAAAATACCGACATCCGTCCTCTTGGCTTGTAATTCATACAGCATCATTATTTCTAGAGAAATATTGAATGATTAATTTGATTAATGCAAATAGTCACTCGGTATTCATTCTGTACAAAATAATTCACTCTCCAGGTTTTTCAATATGCAGCCATTTCCAAAGTCAGCATTCACAATTTTATGTGTACGTTTTCCTCTCTCCGAGTTCTGAGTTCGAGTGCGTCAAGTCAACAGTCAAAAATGACAGTTTCGATTTTAATAACGATCCAGAGGAAATTCTATTACTAAAATCCGAACTCGAACTGTTTTCCATAAGTTTGAAAAAAAAATTGAAATCTACAGTTAGAGAAAATTTTTTATTTTACAAGGCATTAGTTCCACGTCCAACAATCCAATCACGGTTCTACAAAAGCTATTCCGGAAAGTGCTCAATTTAAACGTACCAATTGAGGCTGCGTTTCATACATTATTAATGGTTCAACACTAACCAGGATATGGTCTCAAGTGTTTGCGTTTTTTTAAATCAAAGCTAGGCCATTGTGACTCACTAAAAATAAGACGATTTTTAAAAATAGCGAGACTTCCCACTACTCAAAACTTCACAAATTTTTTTTTTTGAAATTTTGATTTTTGAAAACCTTATGGGATTTTACACGCAAATTTTTTGAGATTTATGTGGTACCCCTTTTGCACATTTTATTAATTTTAGATAAGTCTGTCAAACTCTGAAAGCATAGAGTACGTATTAGCGAAATTTTGATGAGAATGTCGAAATTCGCTAAAACTTCATTTTTTGATGAGATTATCGAAATTTCGCTAAAAACGTTAGTTTTTGATTAGATCTTTACGCTAAAATCAAAAAATTAACGTCTAGTGAATTTTCGATGTTTTCATCAAAGACAGTAGGTTCATTGAAAACAAAGTTTTTGCAAAAATTTTGATTTTCTCATCAAAATTGCGCTAATACCTACTGTTTATGATTTCAGAGTTACTATTATCTAAAATTAAAAAAATGTGCAAATCTCAGAAATTTGCGTGTAAAATTTCATAAGCTTTCCAAATTCAAAATTTCAAAAAAAAAATTGAAATTTTGAGTAGTGGGAATTCTCACTGCTCTTAAAAATCATCTTAGTTTTAGTGTATCACAATGGCCTAGTTTTGATTTCGAAAAAAAAACGCAAACACTTGAGACCATAT
>VYYI01002397.1:0-15070 GCA_021029175.1 Bilobella aurantiaca | reverse complement strand
CGAGATTTGTTTTTCCTAATTCGTCCAGAGAGTTGGCAAAACAAGGTCTGTAACGTCGTATGAGGCTGATGATCTCTTCCTTCTGGTCTACGGTGAGGTGACTACTAATGTGCAGTTCCAGATCTTCGACTTGAGTCTTGAGGCAATCCGACGTCTCTGCTGGTGGCTGGGGATTGATCGGTGGCGAAACGTCGATGTCGAATTTGGCGAGGACAGGTTCATAGTCGACGATGTGTAGGGACCCAAGGGTCATCGCCTTGGTTAGAAATCTACGTTCAGTTGCGGCATTGGAGATAAACACGGTGCTTCTGTTGTCCTTCACAGAAGGTCAAGGACGACGTAGACTCAGGGACTGGGGATACGACGATCGTGACAATATATATACTATTAGTAAGCACAACCGTCCTAGGACAAGAAAAATTTAATTTTAAGATTTAAAGGAAGTTCGATGCCCATGTCTAGTGCTCATCAGCGCGCAATGCAGGTAATTGTTTGTGTGATCAAGGAAAAAAGGCTCTGAGAGTTGGACATGCGTAGTCCTCCCGTCTACACGCTCATAGGCTCAGCAAAAAGATTCTCCGTGTAAAGTCCAACCCCCCACTACACCACCCTTTGTCACGCACGCTTCGGCTTTTATTTATTAGCGATATATAAGATACGCGGTTTATAGTATAACAGTGGAGTATAAGGGTACAGAAAACTGTCACCTCAGATACAGAAAACTGCTACCTTGAGGTGACAGGAAACTGTCACCTGGGGTACAGAAAACTGTAACCTTATGACGTGGTGTAAAACACACTGAAATAAAGAAACCACACTCGTACCGCGTCCATCTATTTCTGAGCAAAGTGATAAATCCAAAAGTTTCGGTTTTTGGCGTATATACAACCATTGTCCACAATCCGCGAGCTGCAAACCACGTGATAAGGTGACAGTTTTCTGTACCCCAGGTGACAGTTTTCTGTCACCTCAAGGTAACAGTTTTCTGTACCCCAGGTCACAGTTTTCTGTCACCTCAAGGTAACAGTTTCCTGTATCTGAGGTGACAGTTTTCTGTACCCTTATACTCCACTGTATAATCAGACTTTTAAAGCAATACATAATAAACCCAAACTTGCGTACACTACCTGCACGTAGCACAAATAGCGTATTGTACTAATGCAAATAAACTCTACGAATAAGAACTAGAAAAAAAACTGATTTTTTTATCGGGGGTCATCACAAAGGTGAGAGAGTGAACCGAATAGCAAAAAAAAACATAGTTTTTCGGTTTTGGGGGTCACTGAGGGGTTTAAATTTAGACCCCCGTGATCTGACCCATTTTCAAACTTAACCTCTCTTGTCCTCCAGAACATTCTCCCGCAATTTTTTTTAAAAAGGCAACGCTTGCGAGAGTTATCGCGCACACGGACAGACAGAGCACTCTGCATAGAGAAGCTAGTACGCTACTTAATAAAATAAAACGTTACGTTACCTTTAAGAATGGTTTTGTAGTGAGGAGGATATTCATAAAGGGTATTTTGTGTGATTCCATCTTTGCATGGTTTGGAGAGCTTGGTTATAATTTCTGTGGAATTTTTACTTAGACGTATTTCAAAGGTAGGGAAAGCTGCAAACGGAAAATCGTATCGTGGGTTTTTGATGCCAGTAATTTCTCGATTGCAAACGCCGAGGTGAACACTGGGGGCAATATGTGAATCTGGAAATTCCAAAGAAGTCCAAATATGATATAAGTACTGACCGTAACACAAAGAATTAATATTTCCCGGAACACAAAGGAGTAGCCATTTTGTCCATTCATATGTTTTACAGTAGTCATCCGAGTGCATATTTGCAAATAATATTATTTGACATGTTAGTTTTCTAAAAGAAAATGCAGATCGCAATTTATTGAATAGAGAATCCAGACTATACTTCTCCGACTCTGTGAATTTGACGTTTGGAAAAGTATGTGAATCTTGAAACATTGAAATTCTGTTCTGCTGTAAATCGACAGCGGCAGAGTTCACAATAATTACGTGACAAAACTGGAATTCTTGTTCTGCGCTGTGCTGTAGAATTGATGTAGAATTTATAAAATTCAAACAATATAGGAATAGCAGGTGTAATAGAGCCTTCATAGTACCGTAAAGATTTGCACGTAAAATAATTAAATTTAAAAAAGTAGGTTTTCAAATTATTGGCAATTTATACAAAAATTAATTAGTGCTTGATATAAATTTCTGTAGCAGGTCAAAACCGAGAAAATCAAAACCGAGAAAAACTACACCGAGAACTATTATAACCGAGAAAATCTAAACCGACCATATTATTGATTTTCTCGGTTTTGGTCGTTTTCTGTTATGGTCATACTCGGTTTTAGTTTTTTCGGATTAGATTTTTTGGTTGTGTGTTTTCTCGGTTATGGATTTCTCGGTATTTACACGAAACCCAAATTTCAAGTTTTTGTTTACTAACGCATAAAAACCCTTAAAAAATCGAAAGAAAATGCTTTATAATACGGACTGACTTAATATTTGCCGATAAACTGCGGACTAAAGATAAAAATTTAACGAAACTGCGTATTAGACCTAATTGTTTAAATTTTGCATAATTAATATGTTTTTCATGAAAATCGACCCAATTTTGTACAATTACGATAGTTTATGCCAACTGTTTTAATTTAGTTTGAAGAAACATTTGAAGCCTTGAAGCTAATAAGTAGAAAAATTAAAAAATTAAAAAAATATTTTTTACTCTGAACTAGCACGCTCCATGCACATGAAAAGTGTTGAATTATTTATGAGTTGAATCCGTAATAAACTAAACGCAATCTTCAATCATTGAGTTAAACACTGCATGCGGAACCCTTTAACACCAACATTGATTGAATGGCGTTGTAAATCGAATATTTAAGTATTGAAACCATTATTATGTCGATTTATATTTGAAATTCACCACGCTATTAGCATGTGCGAGCCTAGCAAAGATGTCCAATCAACTGCCTTATGCCTTCCCTTCACTTTAAAAGCCAAATTTGAGCTAAACACTAAGCCTGAAGTTCAACAAGTCTTTCATAGAGAATTTTTTAAAATTTTAAAATCTTGAATTTATTTTTAGAAAACTAAAACTGTCACTTTAAAAAGGAGGTTAGGCGTTTTTTGAAATTTTGTCACGTTAAAATTTCTTCAAAAGCGTGATATAGATCAAATAAGAGCAATTTACGGAGCTTTTCAGAAATACAGCGCTGGTAGCAAAAGCGATGGCAAAACACACTCTCTTTAAACTACTAAGCGTATTAAAAATCAGAGATGCTTCGTAATTGCTTTTTGTTGAAATTTCCAATTTGGTTTGGAGCGCTGTGTAATATTCGAAGTTTTGTTGCGCTGAAAACGCTGTTGCGATGGAAAAAAAAATGTCGTAATGTCCTTTCCTACCTAGTGGCCATTTGTATCAATTTCTGGATTTAGCGCCAACTAAAATACGTCGAAAGTTGCTGGTTTTGCTTTTTGCAAACAAGAAGACGACTTCTGGAAAACAGAAATTTTTGTAGACCTCATTTGCACATTTTGAGGCAAATTTCTCAAGATTTGAGTTTTGCGCCACATGAAAATAAAGTTGAAGACAAGGACAGTATTTAAACTTATTCAGGTTTCCAATTTTGTGTGTCGAGTTGTGCTTTGTACTTTAGTAATACATTCCTAACACATTTTTTCAAAATTTTTAGAACATGAATTTGTTGAACAGTTTTTTTTTAGAAAATTAGAGGATACTGGCGGACACGAAATAATGGAGAACTTCATTTTCTCAAGAAAACTAAACAATGGCAAGAAGTGGAAATCCGGGGCAACATTGGGCGACATTATTAGAGGCGACATTTGTCGATAGCGACACTAGGCTCGGTTACACTTCAGCCGCTACGGTGACAGTCGTCAGAGGCACTGGATCAAAACAGGCTAACAAATGTAAAAAAAACATGTTTTTTTTTAGAAAATGAATTACTGATAACCTTGACCAAAAAAGCACTTAACTGTGCATGACATTTAGTTGACCTTGACCTTAACTTTGTACAGTTAAAGTCAACTAAAGGTTGATAGCTATCCTTTAGTTAATTAGTTAATTAGTTTAGCTAACCAACAATTTGTAAATTTTGGCTACAAAAATTCAAAAGATGCATTCAACACATCCGATTACCTAAACTTTGTGTTTTGTTGTCAGCGTATTTCAGTAATAAAATTTAATTGACGAATTATTTGTACATGAAACCTTTTTTTTTTTAATTTACACATTTAAGTTGCGCAAATGATGAATTAGAATGTATGAATGCAGATATACCACATGCAATTTGCGGTTGTTTATTGCCAGAATACATTACTTTACCGGAGATAACAGACAAGGCCTTCGGCCCTGAACGATGGTTAGCATGTGTTCAACATTTGATTGGAATCACTTTTACTACAAACGTTTGGCTTTGTCTGAGCAGGTCACGTCAATTCACTAACATGGTTAGCTAACTGACAAAATGATGTCAATTGTTGACATAATTCTTAACACATCACCGTTAATTAATTTAACTAACCTCATCCGGCAGTAAAGGTTAACCTATTAATGTAGTACTCGTTCTGTAGCAAAAGAATTATCGTATAAGAGAAGAACTTAATAGTTATCGAAGGAAATTGGATTTAATTGGTTGGACATTAATTAATTTACTAATGTCAAGCCTTATTGTTAAGTATATTTGTTAAAAATATGGTTTAAGCTTTCGCACGATACTCCAAAAGCGACCTTGTCTACATTACATTCCGAAACCAAGGCATGTTTTTCGAAAAGTGCGAAATAAATGTAGAATTTGAATGCAGAGACCGGCTACATTTCAAAAATCGCACTACATTTCACATTTGCACAACGTCGTTCATATTGTTTTTAAATTTAATTGTATTGTGTATTGTTTTAGTTATTGTAACATTTCCTTTTGACATATGATTAGTATGAAATATATAAATTATATTTGACGCGGCAAATTTTTATTGTAAGATGGTAGGGTAGTTGTAAAGATATGTTAATCTTGAAGAAAGCGTTTGTAAAAGATTTCGGGAGAATAACCAATTTCAAGTATTTACACTAAGCTATAGCTGCAAACTTCACAGACATTTTGATTGATTTTGATTGTGAAATCACACTGTAGCTAAATGTTGTGGCTGCAGAAGCTACCTTCATCCATCTTTCTTCTGTAGTCGTTCGTCAGACACTTAATAATTCTTTATTTTCCAATCAAGCACTGAGCAACAAAATAACGTGACCTACTGTGTACTGCTTATGCTTGTCTAACGTATTTATTAAATATCAGATTTTCTATTTAGCAAAGGCAACATAAATCAATACTCAATCACTCTTTCAATCACAATCACTTTTCTACTTAATCTACTTTTGGCAAACCTTTCAAATTTTCTGATTTTGAAAGCAAATCTTGTTGAAGGTCTTGAAGTGACAAAATGTGAGGCGTATAATTAATTCGCCCAGTCGATTCAGCAGCCACAGCATGCATCAGCAGTACAATTTCTCCGAGCGCTTAAAAAATCATTTTCAAATGTATAATAAATCACCACCAAAGAATATAATAAATTACGTTGCAAAAGTTAAATTTATCAGTAGTGTTCCTTACTCTTTTTCTTCAAGTACACATATTGTATTGTATTGAAAAAGTTTCGCTTGCTGTGTGGTAGCCACCAAGCGCTGCCAAGTTTAGGTTTATATTCTATTTTGTCTTTTTTGTCTGCGTCTTTGCCAGCTTCAGCAACTAATTCTCCTAAAGCTGGAGAGCCGACTTCAAAGACAAGCATAGTGTACACCAGTGGCATGAAGTCATTCCTTGATAACGAGCCTGGTGAAATAGGTAACACACACTTTAGTAAATCAAAACCATTTAGGACCATTTTAAGTGTGGGAAAGTAGTAAATGGTTTAGTTATGTCCGTCCGTATGAACTTTACGAAAGGACGAGAGCGGTATTTACTTTAAATCGAATTTAAGCCAGATTTTTTATTCGAACTGATTTTACCTTTTTTAATTTCCATAATCCTAATCCAATGCCGATTCATTTGAAAAATTTCCCAAATATTTCAAACTTAATGAGATGAAATTATGAATGGGTTTAAACTAAAGTAACAAACGTAAGCTAATGCTACTTAGCTTTTAGCTCCTTAGCTAAATTTAGCTAAGCAAAATGCTTAGCTACTTAGCTTAATGTTTACCTAGATATATTCTATCCCAATCGTTCATGTGCTGATACAGTGGTGATCCTCGCGTTTCCATCCTATCAAAAACTGCCCCTGGAAAAAATGCATAACCGAAATCTATCAACCGCAACTTTCCATTGTTGTCGAGCATTAGGTTATCAGGTTTGATGTCGTGATGTATCATTTCGACCGATTGTAGAAACTGCAAAACTGCAAGCTAAAAGCAATCGTAAAAAAATGTTTCTTTGAATTTCGCACTGTATTTGGTAAACACCATTATGCAATGTATTAGACTCACAATTTGCAATGCATATCCAACACTCTTCTCTTGACAAAGTATTCCTTCATGCGGAGGGGAATTTTGAGCTAATTGTTTCATGCTCAGTTAGACTCCTCGGATAGTAAGCCATGACAATCAAGTAATGATCCGTATCGTCTCCATCGATACAGTTACCACTTCCAGCACAGATTGCTTCTGCAATTCCGGCATGATGTGCTGCAAGGTAACATAATGATAATCATTAATAAGATGAGATATCTCAACTGTGCTATTGTAGATACTTATCTGCAGCAGATAGTCTACTTACCGTTATTTGACTTTTCGAACAAGTATTGATAGGCGAGGAATTCGTTGTGAAGATTTTGTACTTGACTATTAAAAACATTCACTGGTTTTTTAGTTTTCTTTGAGTCAAGTGGATGTACAAATTTTATTGCAACTAGTTTTTTTGTGGTGGTGTCCTTGGCTACAATGACAAAACATGGATTTGTTATTGTTAATTCAAATTGACATGCGATCAAAATTTTGTGGAGTTGACCACCGAGGAGCCTCTTGCCTCCACTCACCACTTGCAGCTAAATTAAAACTGTATAAACTGTTCCAATGTTAAAATTGGTTTCAATTCAAACCTCACAAAACATAAATTAGAATTCTGTACTAATCGATTTTGCACCTAACTCACAACAGCACAATCCATAACTACACATAGTGAAAAATACAATAAGATAATGATGTATCATACCAATAATAACTTTTCCACCACATCCTTCTGCCGTTTTGCTTCCTTCGTCAGTTTCATATTCAAGGGGGTTTTCTGGCTTGGTTCCGTCGACATTAATCAGGAAATTTACAGTAATCTTCCATGCAGCTGCCCAGGATACAATAAGGAGGCACCCTAGCGATTGGATCAATAGATTCATTATTAAATTGTAGAAAATCTTGTGTTAGGCGAAAAGAGAGGAATTTTAATATTAAGTTGTCCTATTTTTTTTGTATTTATAGGGATTTGGGAAAATGAAAGGAAACTGTTGTTTAATATGTTCAGTGTAGAATAGACATTAATACAAATTTAAAGCTCTGCATATTTGTATTTTACAAGAAATCAGCCAAGTTAATTCAGTTATTTTCAAAACGATGATTCTGTATTAGATTTGTTTTGTTTTTTAAAACCTTAATTAGGAAGATCAGATGTTAAGTAGTAAAGGTTGAGCAGCCAAAAAATTAATTAGTTGCAAGTATCAATTAAGGGAACTAATGAATGTGATCATATGTAACTGAAGTTCGGTTAACTACTATTTACCATTTTTCACTACTAATTTAATACATATTACAATCCCCTTCAGTAAGTCTATTTATTTCAGATTTTGTTACCATTATTGCTTCTGTCAATTTCAGTTATGATATGCTGTAAGGTACCATAATAATGTCATTAATAAGATGAGATTCGTTATTCAGAGTTATTCGTTATTCGTTATTCATTATGGAGTTATTCAGTGGGCTCACTTAGAAAGTGCATTCACTGTGTAACTGTAGATACTTATCTGTGGCAATTATTCGACTTACCGTTATTTGACATTCTGAACAGACATTGAAGATAAATAATGAAGATAACTATTGAGAATAATTTTTAGCAATGGAGAATAATTGGGATTAATCATTATTGCCACGTAGGTTTTCTCAAAAGCATCTATTCAACTAGGAGAATTTCCTATTCATTTAGTCTTCTGATTTTGCTTTCACGAGTTTTTGAGTTGTCGTAACATTGAGTAGCTACGTGATAAACTAACTAGATAAATTTTTCATTCAAAGCCATTTTAGCTGAAGTAGAATTGGGAAAAACAGGTAGAGGAGGCCTTCTCAAAATATAGACTCATATTGAAATGTTGAAAGTAAAGAGAATAATTATTATTATAATAATTATTCTTATTACTTATAATAAAATTCAGTTTGTGAGTGATGAGTCGCAGGCAGCATTGCGCATGTACGAGGTAAAAGGCAAGCTCAAGAAGAAGATGGGGGGAGGAAAAGGGAAACTTCTTATCTTTTAAATCATCAGTTTTATTCCCTCTTCTTAAAAAATTCCACAATCCTTTCGCTCAGAAACGATTATTAATTACTTAATTGTAAATAACAATTAGTAACAATAACTTTTGAAAGTTTAGTTTCGGGGTTTTTATGTACGCTGAACCTAACTATGGCATTCAAAAAACTTAAAAACGATTATACTAATTAGTTAATTGTGATTAGCAGTTAGAATATTTAACTTTTGAAATGAGTTTTACATGCAATTGGGGGTTCTGAAGTCCGCTGCAGGTACCCATAAACTCTAAATTGCTTAAAACAATTACTAATTAGTTAATTGTGTTTAGCAGTTAGCAATATTTAACTTTTGAAATGGAGTTTACATGTATTTGGGGGTTCTGAACTATGCTGAAACTAACTATAAACACAAAATTGTTTAAAGCAATTTCTAATTAATTAATTGGTATTAGCAGTTCTGTGCTGTGCTGTTCTGTGCTAGTCACAAAATTGAAAAAAAAAATTGTATTTAGTTGGATATTTACGTGCTTAAGTTCGCCTACCACTGCCAAATGTCCAAGCCTTAACCTAAAGATATTAAAATAAAGACATTTAAAACACGTTTTTGTATGATTTTTTCATTCCCCCCTCTTTCTACATACAATACTACTCCAAATGAATGAAAAACATTGTCTTAATTTGTGGTTGTGATTGGAGATCTATTCAACTTTTTCCCGATTAAATCAATCCTATTAGGAATTTAAGAATGTAGTCAATAATTAAACCAAACTGAAATTCTGTCAATTGAAACCGATTTGAAAAATAGGCTAAAATGTGGAGCTAAACATGTCATAACTTCGTTTTTCACAACATCTACACTATGGATTTGACCTCCAGTGCTCACACTATGGTCTCATCGTTAACTTACAAATTTCTATTAAAAACGAAAGGAATTAGAAAAATAGTTAATAATTTTAATACATTAATTTTCCTTTGTACGTAGAAGTTTAGATGTCATCTAAAAAGAGAATTCTTCGTCTGAATTTATGAACTAATTTTGTTGTTGTAAAATTCATAAACAGATTTTTCATAAAATTTTGAATTGCCAAAATTTCTGAAGCGGCCCACTGCAAAACTTCCCACTCTTATTTGTTATAAATAAAAAATCCTTCAATTCTAGTATAAAATTCTTCGGCTATTTTAAATATAAAATTGTCAATACTTCAAATTTATAATCCACAGAAAATGATTTTCATTTCTACATTGTTTAATTAAAATTTTAGATTTTATTATGACTGATTATTATTTAGTAGACTTTATACTTGGAGTTTCTTACAAATTTACAGTATTTACACATTTAGATCTTGAAAAAGTAGCGACATTTTAAATATAACTCATAACTATTTTCTAAAACGAAACATGACGATTTTTCAAAATTTAATACAAGCCGGCTTCTTCACCAACGTTTCCTTCCCTGGACTCATCAGAGCAAGTAGATCGCTTACTTTTTTTAAAAACGCATCGTGTGCCGCCAAATTGAAAATGACCTCAGGGCTGTTGATCCTTGGCACCGTGGTGAGTACTCCTGAATTTCATAGCCTTACACGGTGCTCAGTTATCGACACGACCGCCACGGTGCCGTTTCTCTGCCTTTTCACGGTGTCTCTCAGCGGCGAACCACTACTGCCACCGCCCGTGCTCGTGCCGTCGCTCCTCAAATTAGCAGGATTCTCCCGATCAAAATCACCGCTCAATCAATTTAAACCAAATGAATATGCAATACAATATAGATAGTTATCAATATTTATCAATTAGAAAGCACCCAATTTGCTCTTAAAATATTATAAAAACCTTAAATTAAACAAGTAATGTTTTTATCCTAAGAGCATAGATGTTTACTTAAATCTTATTTGCATTTAACTGTAATTTAATTCTGTGTTAGTTACTGATTTTTTAATTATTTTAATGATTAGAGGTCCTTTGGATAAGTAACTCTTTTCAAGAACTCTTCTTACTTTTACTAACTTCTCTCCAAGTTATTTTCAGAGTTTATTTTTCACTTTTTTTACACTTTTACCGTCGTTTGTTGCTTGTTTAGCCATTTTCTTCGCTTTTTATGACGGGGGACTTAAAGTGGAGCCCTTAGTAAAAGAGCTTAAAATCAGGGAAAGCCTATTCGCCAGACGAGTCTCCCTTTGTGAATGAATGTAGTTCATAGAGTTATTTTAAATTTAAAACCGAGAAAGCTCTGGGCTCAAGACTTTTTCCTCTTCAAAATTTCCGAGAAAAATTCCCTAAATTTTCTAAAGCAAAATACATTGTGTAAAACCAGACTTTAAAAAAAAATATGCTCTGCTCATAACCGTTCTAACGAATCTTAGACGAAAAGTTTTGCTTTTAATTTGGCTTCCGAAGCCGAACAAAAATCCTTCAAATTTATTTGTGCCCTGTTTGAAAATAATGCCAAAGTGAGCGTTACTATTTAATCAGGTTACGGTTTGCTTGTTGGTTATAAATTTCATTGAATACATTTGCTTAAGTACTGCGTATACTTTTTCAATAATTTCATGCTTCCTGTAAAACTTGATTTAAATTTAGAATAATTTAGAACACTGTTATTGGAAGTGTTACACCAGCTCACGGAAACGAAACAAATTAATTTATCATTTGGAAACGAATTAAAGAATCTCGCAGAGAAAGAATTACAAAGAATTAATGAAAAGCAAGATAGTAGATGGATAACAATTTCCTATAAGAAAAAAAAAACAATTTTAAAAATATTTTTTTAAATTTGGAAACATTTTTTTCTTATATTGAAAAAAAAAATCACGTAAAGTCACGTGTGAGCAAACAGTGGAAGAATTTTCGGCTACTTTTACCTGCAAATAACGATTCTCGATTCTCTATACGCCTTCTCCACCTCAGTAAAAGCAATATCGCTCACTTTATGTCAATTTCCATTTGCTACTGGGGCGAATCTCGTTTTCAAAAAATGAAGTGAAGCAAGTTTTTGTTTCAAAAATTTAAACAAAGTTATTTTTTAGAGAATCGGGTTCGTTTTTAGAAAATATTTTTTTTTTGAATGACATAGGCTAATGGTACGACAATGCTCAAACTCGAAAGTAATAATAGTTAAATTCTAAATCGTTTTCATTACACAAAACCAACTAATTGAACATGTCAAAATTTCGAAATTTAAAAAAAAAAATATTTTTTTTGCCTTCACCAGCACAACGCCGATCAAAATGGCTTGAAATTTCAGTGACGTAAAAACGCAATTATACGTAGTTTGAGACGTAATGTAATCGCTTTTGGTTACATAGAAAAGTTGAATTTAAAAAAAAAATTGATGTTCAGAATATTTGTTCTAAATTTGAAATTCAGAAACAAGATCTAAAAAATTTCCAACTTGGGGATTTTGTTGTTAGACACCACAGGGCTGAAAAGCACACCGCCATGCTGCACGGTGCACCGCGGCGGTGAACTCTGGCTAATTTGAACAGAACTTGATTGACGAACAAATTTCTCAATTAGTAAGTCTGGCCATGCTCAGCAATATCCGATTAATTGACACCCTGGCAAATGCTTTCACAGAAACAGATCCCTCGACTCTCACCCCGGCGGTTTTTAAAACAAAATTTAGAACAAGATTTAGAACAATCAACAAAAAAATTTTTTTTTTTCTAATTGAATTACAACGCCATTTTTTTCAACTTCAAGCCGGTATGCAAATAACCGTTGCTGGAGTCTTCATAGCAAAGAAAAGGCGTTAGTTTCTTTTTTTAAAAATCGTGCGGAGTAAAATGAAGGTAAAAATGACCACTACGGCACCGTGACCGTCACCGCACGGTCAGCCTTCACCATGACCGTGACCGTTCTAAATGTCGAACCGTGACACGGTGCTCAATTATTGACATGACCTGACTCACCGCTCTACCCCAAAGGGGGAAGTTCCTACTACTTCTGCCAGCCGTTTTAACTAATTTCTTTTAAAACTTAATTTTAAAACTTGTTTAACTATTAAAATAAAAAGATAATTGAAAAGTAATTAGCTAACTAGCTTGACAATTAAAATTCAATTTTGCACTTCAAAGTTAAACTTCAAAATATCAATTGGGATTTTTGTTTTTAAGATTTGGATTTAAGATTGAAATTCTAAAAAAAATCTCTTTTAGTCTTTCCATCGACCTCCAGCTCATGCCATTGACTGAGTGACGCTAATTCTTGCTCCGAGGTCAAAATCGCTGCCTTTGCGCTCACCAATCGCTTCTCCTCGGCCGCAGCGCTCTTCTCACTCTTGGCCCACTTCTCCAGGAGATCGACGTTCCGCTGAATCGCTGACATCGTCACCTTGTCACCCTCTATAGCTTCCAGTAGCTCATTGTCCAGGCAAGTCACAGGCTTCTCTCGAAAGCCTAGCAGCGATTTACCCAAATTGTGCGGTTCGAGATCTTCGCTGATCGCTTGCAAATCGCTGATTCTTTCTTCAACGCTGGATTCTCAGCCTTACCCATCTTCTTATCTGACTGGAGAACCAGGATTTTGGTTTTAGAACCAAAGATTTAGGTTCCAGTGATAAAGCGGAAATGTGGACCAAATTGATTCAGCTTCGATCACTGCTCAAGCGATGGGTCGAGTTTCAAGCGATTCAGCGCTTGACTAATCAGCCAACAGCAACCTAAGCCAAAACAGACCGATTCTTGCGTCAAAGAAATCTTTAAAATTTTTGAAAATTGGTCAAATTTCTTTAAAAGAAAATGTGAACGTGCCTGATCCGATGCAGCGAGGTATCCTGCGGTAATGTCCTAGTAGCAGAAATACTTGGCAACCTTCTTCACAAAGTTGGTACGGGACTCAATCCAGATGTGACACTTAAGTCACGGTGTCAATGACCTCGTCACCTGCAACCTGACCTTTGACCGCAAAGGTCACAGGCCCTTTGACAAAAAAAATTGTGGCTATAAAAAAGTAGAGTAAATTGATCTCTAAATATTTTGAAATGCTGTGAACCATATATGTGATATACCACATGTGAAATATGCTATAAATATGTGAAAATACATTTTATACAAAATTTTTATATTTAACCTTTAGTTGATTAGTTAATTAACTAACAATTTGTAAATTTTGGTTCGTAATACAAGTACAATGTTAGGCTAGCTTGGAAGTTAGAAGCCTTATCAACCTACAATTTATATTTTGTTGTGAGGGTATTTCAAAAGGAAAATTTAACTGACCAATTAACTGTACATGAACCCTTTTTTTTATAATTTACAAAACAAACAAACACAAATTCAAACTGTCTATTTTTTAAAACAAAAAACAGACACATCTCACGAAGTGTCACAACATCAAAAACACTTAAAAATCTTTCATCATTTCAAAACCAACAGAAAAATTATGCAGAGCTGACTGTCAAAAATATACCTAAAAATTTAGAAAGCAATAATTCCTCTTGAGGAAAAAAATGACAATTTTTGTTATTCAAATTTTGAAAAAAAATTTTTATATAATTTATATATATATTTATATATTATAATTTATAAATCGGTGTCACGTGATATGGCCATGTGAGTGGAAATGAAAAAATTTACGAGTACTTTCTCCTGCAATTTGCGATTTGCTCACCCAAATGCCTCCTAAACACCTTTCTCCGCCTCAGTGAAAGTAAGATGTAGCTTTATGCCTCAATTTGCAATTCTAGAAAATGCCTGTTCAGAACGGGGAGGCTTGTGATTTAGAAAATGTAGAATTCTAGAAAATGTGTCAGAGGTTGAGATGTAGAAAGAGGTGCAATTTAGAAAATGTCTGTTCAGAACAAGAATTAGAAATTCCCAAGTAGTGTGACTTAACCGCTCTGACTCAAGTGGACTTCGAGCTAATTTAAAAAATGAAATAAAGTTTCGTATTCAAAACAAACTGCTCTTGAATTTAAAAAAAAAAACAGAACAAACAAAAGTTGAGTTTTCAATGAATTTTTTCTCAAAACTTTATAATTCAAAATCATTTTTTGAAATTTCATATTTCGAATAAAGAACCTTGTTTGAACAGAATAAGATTGATGAGACTATTTCCCTTTTAAATTACGCAATTTAAGTACAAAATTTAGAACATGAAGGGAATCATTTTTTTTAAATTGAATTCACCCGTCTCCCTCTCTTGCCAACGTCTCCGTGGCTGGACTACTTCCTACTACTAAAAAGCGGATTTTTAGAACAACTTTTTTGAAACATGGTTTTTTAAAAGTGGTACCATCATTCCAGTAGTCTTCAGAAACACATATTTAGGGCGCTGATCTGAATGAATCTAAATTCAACGAGAATCTGCTGACAGAAATTCGAACGGTGTACAAACGCTTTGATTTTTTACCAATGGCATTTCATCTTTCACTTGACCAATCAGAATTCGCCGGAAGTTGAAAGTGGGCATTTTTCTGGAACCTGGACTAATTGACTCTTTGATTAATTAATTCCACTAAAAGTTAATTAATTAATTTTCGCAGTGTGTTCTCTTTGGATCATACATGGTGTGGTTTGCTGCTCTCTAACTAAAAAATA
>VYYI01002396.1:0-15071 GCA_021029175.1 Bilobella aurantiaca | reverse complement strand
GACTTCATGTCTAATTAATAGATAAAAAATATAAAAAACAAAATTTATGACTGAGGGTGCTTAAGGGCCTACGAGGTCTTCGATTTATAAGCAAACCTAAGTTTAACAAAATTGAGATTTTTGCAAAACTCCAACAAAAGTTCCTGTTAGGTGATCGATTAGGAAGAGGACCCTTAAGTACCCCGCGAAAATTATCCATATTGGAATTCTGGACTGGAGTCTGCAGTCTTTAGGCATGGTTGAATTTTACGTTTAAAGTGGTCTTTAATTACTGCCCTCAAAATAAATGCCTTTAACTCCTGTTTCTGATTACTGGAATGTTAACGTAAAACGGTAATGCGCAACATACAAATAAAGTTCTCACGTAAACTTTTCCGTAAAGTGAAAAGTTAGCGTTAAAGTTAACGTTAACGTCTAAAAAACGCTAATGCGCAATTCACCTATTATAGAATTGTTCGTCTATTTGTCCGTCTGTCAGAAATCGATGCCTGCAAAAACCGCTGCAGCTGCATTTGCCGTATTCTCTACAAAAGAGCGCCATATTTTGTACATTGATGAGGTAGGTTAGTGGGGTGGCTTATTTTCAAAATCCTGACTAAAATTAGTTTCGATATTGCCAGCGTCAAAGGTAAAATGTCACGAAGCCCAACATTTTAACGTGGTTTGTCCTTTATTGCAAAGACTGATGGAGCTACAGGTGACACATTTGGACACAAATGAGGAGTATATCTGAAATGGTTTGGGGAAATACTTTGGGCTAAAGTGGCTTCTGGCTTGTTAAGTATCAAAGGTCAAATGTCACAATGCCCAACTATTTAAAGTGTTCTATCCTGCCCTACTCATACCCCTCGAACTACTGACCCCAAATTTTGCACAAAAATGAGGTTAGTATCTGGGGTGGGTTATTCCTGTAACAAATGGCTTCCGGTTTTGCTAAGGTCAAAAGTCTAATATCAAAATGCCCAAAATATTTACTTATCATATCCTGCGAAAACCGCTTAAGCTACAGGCGCAAAACTCGCATCGCGTTTCCCTGGGACAAAGGTCAACCTTCGCAACGCCCAACTTTTTAACGTGTCATATACTTTTCTACTCATACCTCTGGAGCTATAGGCGCCAAATTTTGCACATAAATGAGGTTAGTATCTTGGTTGGTTTATGGTCAAAATCCGGGCAAGACTGACTTACTTTACTGATGCTTCCAGGTTCAAATGTCAAATATGACAATTTACAAAATTATAACGTGGTTTATACTTGCCACCTATACCGCTGAAGCTACCGGCGCTATATGTTTGACGCATATATAGTCGGAATCTAGGATTATTTATGGTTAGTCTCCGACAACGAGGTGCTTCCGATTGTTTCTGAAAAAAAAAGCAAAGACTTGTCGCTAAGTAAAATTTTGCTGCTTTTACTGAATACTATTCTATCAATTAGAGTTACAGTGCAGAAAATAATGTTAAATGTTGATATTTTCCGCTTATGTT
Organism: Bilobella aurantiaca; assembly: GCA_021029175.1. NCBI lineage: Eukaryota > Metazoa > Arthropoda > Collembola > Poduromorpha > Neanuridae > Bilobella > Bilobella aurantiaca. The sequence goes on along the minus strand of VYYI01002396.1, from coordinate 13,584 downwards.
ATTCCAGCACTTACTATTAGAGCTACAGGTGCTATAAGCTGTATGCCTTTTTAAGTAAGGTTGGTTGTCATAATAGCTGGAGTGAATTAGGGTCAAACCTAAATCAGAAACTACTTTTGGAATACAATTAGCGAATATTTTTTCAACGTTTGTTTTCATGATACCTCATATGCATCCAGAAACTGGAGTTCCTTTATAACTAACGTGGGACTATTGTTACTGCGGTAAGCTGCTGCAAACGAGTTTCGCAAAGCGATACGTTGCAGCTAGTATGTATATAAATGCAGTGTGTTTCTATCGAAACGATGCACACTAATAACAAAAATAGTGTTCATGCCATTACCGGAGACGAAAATTACGCCGAAAAGCTTGAATTAGAAAGTATAAGTACTAAAAAGCTTAAACTTTCAAAAATCTACGATAGCGGCGTCCCAGTGGTGTATCACTGTGAAATGAAATGTACTGGATGGACTTCTGAAACGATTAATGCAACATTCTTCAATCATATTTATTTGTTTCAAAGTTTTGCATTGCGTTTGCATTGCTTTTTTAAAACAAGTTGCAGAAAGCAATAGAATATTACACTTTCGTTTTACTCATCGGGGTTAAGATAAGGGGTGGTTGAAGAAACAGGATTGCTCTCGGTAGAAGATGGAGTCGGCTGCTGCTCATCTTCCTGAAAAACAATAATATGTTCTTGACAACTGCCACGTTTTATTGAATGAATTGGCTGTGTAATGTTTTCTGACTGTTCCCCCGTTCCAAGGGCTTAGATGGTTACATTGGACTTTATGTTTGTTGTCAATTTTTGTTTAGTAATATTATAAATCTTCAATGTCTCCTGATATTTTATTAGATAAGTAAAATAAATCCCACTTTCACGCTAATTCCTCTATTTGAGAACAGAAATTGAAATTCAGGCTGGGTTAGAAATTCACCATTGATTTTTCATTTTAGGTTTGATGGAATGATATTTGACGAATCATATTTAAAAGGTAAGTATTATTTTGATATACAAAAAAAAACTCAATCTACTTTGGTGATATGGGATTATTGTTTGATTTTGGTCTCCTATTTGAGTAAAACGGACGGTTTGAATTGCGAAATGGTGTTTTTTTTACTTAATAATTATTCCGGATATATATTTCAAAAGCAAATCAAGTTACGGTTATCATCCAACTTTGATGAGGAGCTTGTGAGATTCCGAGACACTTCCACAGATCCATGCGGCTCCCGATATCTTCCGCAGTTAGGCAAAGGTCGGTTCCATAATTTTGAAGTTGAAAAACGGAATCCTTGAAAAAAACGTTGATCGAAAATCCGTAACGATGAGATAAATAGTCAACTTACAATGTCTCCGTTAACGACTATCCATTTCTGACTAATCGAGTCGTCACAGAGTGACTGGACGACGGCTGATCCGTTCGTCCTTTCGTTGTTAGCGACAGTGAGACACTGGCCGTTAATTTTTATGTTGCCGGGAGTTTTTCGGTTAATCTGAAAACGATTTAGAGATACGAATGATGTTAGAATAAAGACCAAAGCTATTACAGAATTTAGCATCCTTTTCCACCTCTATTTGGAACAGAGCAGAACTCAGCTTCTGCTACTTCTAAACCAAGATTCATGTGTGTCGGAGTTAGTGTTTGATATCAATATTTATGTCTAAGCCGTAGTTAGACATTTAAGGAAATAAAGATAATGAAGTGTTATGTAATTTTTTTCCTAATACATTAAACATGTTATTGCTGGAAAGGAATTAAGTTTCTGTGCTGAAAGAGGGATGTGCTCTATGCTAACCACTTTCTTCTTCAGTATTGGTAGAGCAACCGAGGAATAGATACGTCTGGCGTAGTGCAGTAGTGTACAGTAGTGGGGATGGTCAAGCAATAATTCACTAACACTTTATACCTTTAAATGTAAAATGACATATGCGGGGAGACTCTTGTCAACTATGGACAGCTATTTAAAACTAGCAAAAAAAACGAAATCCTCAGGTTTCGATCAGCTATCAAAAGTTAAAATTTTATCTTCCTATCCTGGGACTGGTTAGGTTAGCTTAAAATTAAGCAACTTGAATGTCACATGAAATTATTTCTACACATAGTTGGAGGTAAACTAAGGCGACCTTGCGGATGGACAAAATATGTTTATATAAGTTGTAGATACAACTGGTAACCATCCGCGAGGTCCACTTAAACTTACCTCTAATTTAAAGTCATTATAATATTAACCTTCAATTCGAACAAGTCCATCCATTGATAGGGGTCCATATCCATGTTGCAAAAATCGAGATAAAGGTCGCCATTTTGGTTGTTTGGATCCAAGGGTGGAGTTAGGCATTCTCCATTATACATAAGATTTTCCAGACGATACACCTAGAGAAATTATACTATCTGTAACACAAGTATGCATTGCCACGCCAATTACATTATGTAGTGATCTGTTAAGTTACTTATACAATTGTTTTCCAAAATTTGCAAAAATTGAATGTAGAAAGCGTATTTATTAATTACATAGCGTTTCTAATTTTTTCACTGTTTTAATGCCAATGTTTCAAAAATTTATTCTCGATAATACAAAATTAGCTTCCCTAGTTTCATAGGTGTTGTAGTGTCTGGGAAGTGCAACCGTTGCACTCTCTCATATAGTTAAAAAAATCATTTTTGAAAATAGTGAGAATTCCCACTACTCAAAATTTGAAAAACTTTGTTTGAAAATTTAATTTTTTGAACTTTATGGGATTTTACATGCAAAATTAGACGATTTACGTGGATCCTCTTTTGGTGAAAATTGAAAAATTTCTAATCTGCTCTCACCTATGCTCCTAAAATTTCTACCAATTTTACAAGTTTATAATATCAACTAAAATTAGTAAGACATTTGGATTGGCACACAACTTCGAAACTAAAGCTCGAACAAAAACCTCGTCTTAGAATGTTTTCAAGAAAAAATTACCTTTGAGCTTCCGGAGTGTGACGCCGTGGTTGGATTTCGAAATTTCCATTTCTGCAAATCGCCTGTTGTACCACATGCATCAAATCCACCGTTAGCATCAAGACAGTTGTCAAGTTGGTCGCTTATTTCAAAGCTTCCATCCTATATTACATTATCCATTTATATACTTTTTATTCTCGTTTTGAAATTTGTAATATTAGTGGAGAGAAGTGTTCATAAACATCACACGAACAAGCCAAACTTCTTATTTATTAAAAAATATGTGCGTTACGCTTGGCTACATGAGTTCCTTTTCGAGAGGTGTTTTTTGTCTAGCCAACACTAATAAGGTGGGAGCGACACTAAATTAACCATAGTAAACGCCTGTGTTCGCGCGTAATGGTGTCACAAATACTCCCTTAAAACCAGACCTTTACTTCTCGCCGATCTCTACAGATGGGCATTCAATACACCCAAAAATTTATTTCTACAAGAATCAAATACAGAAATAATACTTTCCTTTTTCTATTTGACCTAAATGATCCTTTGACCATTCCCTCAGATCACCCAAAACCGAAAACACGGGTTTTTGCTACCTATTTTATAATTGGCGGTGCGGGCCTTTTGGCTTCTGTCTCTCTCCGCAAGCCAGAAGCCAGCCTAAGACCGTAGTATGCATTCACGGAGGATATAGAAACTACACAATAGTCTTGTGAGAATTCAGAAGACGATCCTCATTTGCATACATGTATGCTAATGAGTCCTTCCTTCGTTCCCTTCTCACTCCCTTACATGTGGACCAGCCGCTCTGCTGAAATGTCAAATAAGCTCCTTTACCTCTTACTAAATTGTTTTAAATTTATTAAAACTAGCCAAACAATCCAGCCCTAGGACGGAGAAAAATATGTAATCTTAGAATTTATCCTTTAGCTTTTTTTAACCATCAGTTTGCTTTGAAAGCAATTGTGTAATGACATTGATTCCAGAAATAAAATAATTTTCGTTTTATAATAGCCCTAGGTCGTGTTTTCATAGAATTATTCACAGTAAGAACATTTGTTTTGCTCCTGTATCCAATCAAATTTAAAGTACAAATAACAAACAAGTTATTAGTTTGAATAATTACCTCTGCAGCAGAAATTTGCCAAATTTGAGAAGGATTATTGCTGCAGTCGATTATTCCAACATTTCCATCATCAGCTCCCACACATTTGTTAGATGTGATAAATTGAAACATAGACCCATGTCCAACGGCATTGTACTGTATACAGCAGTTTTTCATTTTTTTTTTAAATTTAAATGCTACTATTGCAACTATCGTTTCAAATATTTTTGACTTGCATCTGAAATGATGTTTATCTTCTGTCCCACGTCAATGGAAGAGCAAAGCGTAAGAAAAGTGCTAGACATTGTATAACCTTGCCACAAGCACATTCCGGGATTGGAAACGCTTTCTACAAGTACAAAAGGCTGTATGGTTGCTTCCTCAGTAACTTCTTCAAGGGTGAACCATTGGTGCCAAGCGTCGTCAATGCACTCCCATTGGTCTCATATATACCCCTTGGCGCTCAGCCGTTAGGCAGCCGTCGCTTGAATTGCACCGAAGCTGAAATCGGCCGGACTAAACATCCGGGATAAAATATTAACAAATAGATTAGTACGCTACATAATAAAATGTGAAAGCTTAACGAGCTCATGTTAAAGTTAAGCATTTGAAAAACTTACAGTACTTTCTTGCTTGTAAATTTCCCAGGTTTGGTTTTTTGGTGTTAGGTCAGAACAGCTAATCATAAGTACGTGAGAGCCATTACCGCCGGCAATCCCGCTTAAGCATTTCGCATTGGTATCAAATGTAATACTTGATAGATCTCCCTAAGCAATGTTTGAGCAAATGTAAAAGCCTATTCGGATTATGCGCATGTAGATTCATATACATAATTTGTAAAAAGTTACGATGAGTTTAAGCTTGGTCATCCTTTGCGCAGCGATGCTATCTGCACAGTCAACGAGCTCAAGCCCAGCATTGTCGTATTGGCTAACAGGTTGGAGACACTTATCATTATATGCAACACTACGAAGTCTCCAGTCACCCTAGAAAGTAAGTTGTGGGCTAGTTAATTGCAACAATGAAATAACAACATTATTATTATTCCAATACTGTACTGAAGACCTTAGAACGTATTTTTTAACAAGATTTGTGGAGTCACACTACCTGAACAAAAGTCAAGGCAAAAGATGCTATGAAAAAGATTGCCTCAGATACTTGCAGATACTTCTTTAATTCCATTGCGCAGGATTACGTGTAGTATTCTCACAGTAAACAGAATTCGTTTGCGTTGGCTTAAAAGAGTTCCCACGTATTTATGTCTTGGTTTTTGGCGTAACACCTTTATTTTAATTTTTAAATTCAATTGTTTAGTGTTGATTATTCCGGGTACGTCAATTTTTTTTTGCGTCATTAGACCAAGAACATTTTTATTTTCTAGCATTAGAAACTATCGCGCAATTTTTAATATAAAATTCTAATACGAGGCAAAATTATAGTTTACACCCATAAACTTTAACCTGTTTCAAAACAGGAATAGAAAAGTCGTAGATTTTCTCGCGTTCAAGCATTTGCACTTATGTCAATTTTATTCTGGCCAAATATAAACTCTGAGCTTTTTTGAATCGTGGAATGATCAAGAGCTTTCTTAGCATAGTATAAAATACAATGTTAACGGATTTTACAATCCAACCAAAAAGGTCCGTTTGAGGTCACATTCAAAGTGGTTTCTCTATTAACACTTTTCATGCTTTAATTGTCAAAAAGTAGAAAAATTGGCATTTTGAGGGGCTGCTGAGCCCCTTAAGTGTCACTTCTTGTCAACCTTACCCTAATATGACTCGGGATCATGAGCAAATTGTAAACTTGTTTTAATAATTTAAGTCTGTCAAGCCGTTCTCAAATTAAATCTGTTTGTAAGGATAAACTAACAAAGATCAAAAAAAGTAAAACACATTTAGCTACCAAATAACAGGTATTCGGTAATGAGAATAAGCCGTGTGTTCTACGTGGTGGTTTTGGCTCTAAAGTTATAAAACAATAACTTGAGAAAGTATTAGCACATTTAAATTTGAAGCACGCTGGGACAGTATTAAGTTTTATTGACTTTAACTGCTCGAGGATACGTGGGCCCTCAGGTACCTGTCCAGTGCTAGGAGGGGCTCGTTTTGCTTCTTGCATACATACATGTAATCATGCTGAAATGCTAAAAATATGATGCTTAATATGAATATTTCAACATGTTTTTCAGCAGTCGGAGAGCGTTTAGCTCGTCGATATTAGTGAACTTGCACATTGTACCTCTGGACTTTCTCTGCTAACGTTTCTGCATGTTGCAAGAGAGAATTACCATAGGAGTTCTGAAACTAATTTAATTTAGTGTACCTCGTTTTTTTATACTAATATTGGGTTTTATTTATTATCCCAATACATTTATTTACTTTTGGAGTTATAATATAACTTTGTTAGACGTATTGTTAAATTTTGGTAAAATTATGAAATTTTGAGTGGTTACGGTTACGCATCATTATTGATATTTACGTTAATGTCGAAATGCTCTACATAAGGTTTATGTTCATATGGTATGAAGTATATGGCTAATGTCATTATTATTTTATACTATATTAATCTTCGTTTTTATCATTTCAGTCTTAGTTTGTTGGTGTGCCATTTTAATTTTTAATTTATGCTTACACTACTTTATTTGTAACTCTATGAATAAACTTAATATACAAATTAATACATAATATTTAGTACAAAACCAATTTTTAGTAATCAAACATGTAACCTATGAATCTCAGACACTGTTTACTAGGGCACTGCCAATTTTCAAATTTAATCAAATCATCAATGTGTTTCCAATGTAAGACCGTCGGTTGGTTGGAATCTCACAAACCGCAGTACAAAATGCTCTGAGGTTATCTATCTTTGAGTTACTAGGTCATAGAAACCAACTACTTTAAGTAATTGAAAGCTACAATGCAGCATGTCATCGTCAGAATCTTCCATAAAGTAAAACATTGATTTCACATTTCACTTTATAAACTGAATTACAAGTACCATCATTTTAACGTCATTTGACGTAAAATGTTGCAAGATGAAGCCACGTCCGACAGGTGAAGAAAAGTTGTGCGCTTCAACATTTGCCAATGTTCAACGATAATAATTTGGTTTTGAAGGAGGTGACACGTGGAGTACTAATAAGAAAATTTACGTGTGCTCATGTTAATATGTAATTGATTTGTATTTTCAAGTTAAAATAAATCTAGATCCTAGTTTTTACAAACTATTTTAAGAAATTTTACTGTCTAACGCGCGTCAATGCAAATTAAAAAAAAAACAGAAAATTAACGTAAGTACTTGCAGTTACGTGTTTCTTTTGTAAGGTGATCGGTACATAAACCCGCCATCAAGCTCTGTTGCAGTCGTCCTTACCACCGCTTACATCTTATTAAATCGACACTGATTTGAAGGTAAATCATTTGCCTGTCGTTACCTCAACAGATTTGTGATCTAAATTCAATATTTTTTTTGACATTTTCATAGAATTTGTATTATTTTTTAAGATTTGATGGTTAAATTAAAAACCTCAAATCAACTTACATTTAAACCAACATTAAGATCTTCGCGTCTCTTTCCCTAAATCAAAAGATTGTTTCTGAGCACTAATTTACCCCCAATGTAATACTGGAAATGCATGATTTATTAATTAGTTGCAGACATTTTCTTTTCATTCCAAGCTATACTTGATTCTATTGATTTTTCTAGTATTCTGGTGCCTACGCACTTAAGCCTTTTTCTTATAGTAATTGGTGTTCGAAAATTCAGCAAATTTCCCCAAAACCACACGTTTCTTTCTTACAGAAATAATCTAAAGATGACCAAACTAGCCAATGTGGTAGCACTCATCTGCCTTACCTCGACTGCCTTCGCCGATTGCACCACCAATTCTGACTGTGGAAGCAACATGATATGTAGCAACAACGAATGCATAAGTTGCCCTGTTGAGGCCCCGTTAATACAAAACAACGCTTGCGTAGTTCCAACCGGGTCACAATGCAATGCCACTCTCACTTGTGTCGACGGGGCATTTTGCGACGGTACGTCAACATGTGAGTGCAATAGCGATAGATGGGAGGAAGATAATACTGGTGTTTGCAAATCTCTGGAAAACGGCGCTTGTCTGGCAAATTCCGACTGCGCACCCAACCTCGGTCTCGAATGTTCAACTGACGGTATATGTACCTGTACAAGCTTTGGTTTCCCGGGTAGCTGCTTTAAAGGCAACGGGTCAACATGCAACGAAACATCGGATTGTACCCAGGGAACCGGTAACGATGAACTACAATGCGTAGCCAGTACTTGCTCCTGTCCGTGGGGTAAGGTATACAAAGCAAATAACGAGTCATTTGTACCAGCCGTTGCTCACCCTTTTGGTGAATGTAAAATTCCAAACAATCGGCGATGTACTCCCCACTTGGGATACGATTACCAGTGCGTTACAGATCGATGTGGACCCAACTACCGATGCGGTTGTGGGGAGGGAGCTACGTACAATTCAACTAATATGGAATGCACATGTCAAAATGGTGAGCTGTACAACTCTATGAACCAAAGATGTGTTTCCTACAACAAGAACTATGGAGAGAGTACGTTCGACTGCCCGGGCGATTTAGCGCTTGACGTGAACAGTTTGTCGTGCGGTTGTCCACCGGACGCAATGCCATTAGCAGACAACACGTGCTTGTGCTTTTCTCCAGCAACGTTTAATTCGGTATCGAAGACTTGCGAATACTAATATTGTAGTACCAACCAAAGTCATACCAATTGTCAGGACGAGTCACCTGTACCTTAGCATTTTCATTTGAAAAAAAAAGTATAGTTGGCGATACGATTTGTACGTTTTTGGCTTTCAAACAATCAAATCTAACAATTCTAATGTAGTAGTATCAACTAAAATAGTGACTTAAATTTTGTGATCAGGTAATAATGCGACAATAACAATAATTGATGATTGAATTAGGTAAAAACATAATTCGCAATAAAATATACAATTTTTTTGAAAACCTAAATGATTACTCAACATTTTATTAAGTAGCGCTTCAGCTACTTTATGGGAACGCTTTATCTGTCTGTTCGTCTGTTTGATTCCTTGCTTCCGAGCTAAGGCTAAGGCTAGCCGTAGCCAGCAATTTATTTACGGGATAATTTTTACAGTTTAAGATAGTTTACCTGCGATAGTTTTAAGGCGAACTCCAGTTTACATTAGTTAACTACACATAAATTCTAATATCTTTTTAAGACAACTACAATAGCAAAAATTAAGCAAAAGTGAAATTGATTGTTAACAAACTATCGCACTTATTCTACTGCTGCTTTAGTTGACTCAAGTATGCCACGTTACTTTATCTTTGTTTAGAACCCTGTCACCTATATTTATTTTTTTTACCGTAAATCCTCAACTAGAGGTTAAATAGACGTTATTTATTTGTTTAGAACTCTGCACTTATTTAACAACACCTTATCTAAACAGTGAATTTTCTATTAAAGGCCTAGTACTTATTTTTTCAAAACTTTATTTTTATTTGTGAAATCCTGATACCTATGTTATAATTTTTTATTTTAAACGTAAATTTAAGATAATAGATTAGCCCAATTTTATAAGCCTTCATTTAAAAAATGTTTTATATACATTTATTGCCATCCGTTATTCATTGCTGCTACAAAACCCAACTATATAGCAATTTTTTCAGTGCAACGGGCTTACTAAATAGTGTATTAGCTACTTTATGGGAATGTTCGTCCGTCCGTCCGTCCGTCCGGTTGCGCGATAACTCTCGGACGGGTTAAGTTTTTTTCAAATTTGTTATCATCTAAAGGTAGCAGGGGTCAAGGGTAAGACCAAGTACGAAGATGGGCCACAGGGGTCATACCCTTCGCCCTCATTTTGACGACCCCCTAAATGACCCTTCAATCCGAAAAATCCGATTTTTGGATTGTTGCTAGTTTTGCATATTAGGAAAAGTTATGATGTTTTCAAGGACTTCAGTGACTTTAGACCATTTTCCCGTATTAAAATGACCCCTAAATGACCCTCAAAACCGAAAATTCAAGACTTTGAAAGTTTTTGCATAAAATGAAAATGTACGATGTTACCATATATAAAATGGAAGGTTATGATGGTACCAAAGACCCAGCTGACCACTGACCCTTTACCCCAAAAGTACGATGACCCCAAAAATGACCCCCAAAATCGAATATTCGGATTTTTCAGATTTTTGAGTAAAATGAAGTTAGTGAAGTAAGTTAGTTAAGTGAAATAGCAAATGAAGACAGATGTTCCAGGCTAGAACTGGAAGTTCTAATACCGAAAGACGTGAAGTAACTTGAAGTTACAGAAAATAACTATTTAACAAACTAGTTGGAATCGAAAAAGAAAGAAGGTACTAATCGAAAGTATGAGAAACTTTAGGTTTTAGGAAAATTTAAGCTGTATACTCGCAGTGTATGCAAACATATACTGAAAAGCTCCTACTTCGTAGAAGTAGTTGGATCCTTGATGGATTTAATATCGGTTAGGTTTATCGATGGAGTATGTGACAAGTTGTGGGCAGTTCGACAAATTATCACGAACAGAAACTTGAAGTTTTGTAGAGGATAGAAGCCTGATAGCGGACGCGTTGTCATGTGGATAGTCCAGTTAACAACAGTCTTGAGTGTCACTTGATGTGAACAGTAAGCCAGCCCAGGAGTAAGGAAAAATCAGTTATATGACTCAAGTTAAGTAATACTATACTCTCAGTTAAGTAACTCTCAAACTACAGTGGAGTGGAGTATGATCAACTCGCACTTAATGACACGGAAACGGGGGAAGCAATCGATTGCAAGATGGTAAACTCAATTTATCAGAGGAAGGAACGGAGAAGAGTCGAGGTGAGAAGAGATAATTGGTTGGAGAATCAACCAGAGAAGAGTTTTGAGGGTTCTGAGACAACCAGTGAAAGTTAAAAGCGCTATATAAATAATTGATAGTTCTAGATGAACTAAATAAGACTTGATCGTATTCAAGCAAGTTACTGGAAGTAACGAGTTAAGAGTGTTATTGGCCATAGCACCAGTGTGATCAGTATTTTGAAAGTAGCTGAAGTGAATTCTGAGTTGCAGAAGCAGTTAAAATAGAGAAATGACAGTGATTTACCAGTTCGAAACTGATGTAATGAAACATTTGCTCTGGATGAGTGGAAGAAGAACTCTTGCATGAAGCTAGAGAGAGGAAGGGCCATAAAGTTACCAATTTAAGACACTGCCCAGGAAGGTGGTGGATTGTGTACTTAACTTGACGTAATAGTAAAGCTCTTAGAAAAGAGAAGAAAGTGAGAAATAAGGGTAACTCAGAAGGTAACCGAAAGAAAGAAGCGAGAAGTTGGAATTAATTAAGACTCTTTGAAAGAGTAAACGAAGAAAAAAAAGGAAAAGAAAAGCAAGTACGCAAGTTAAAGAAATATGAGCTCTTGAATAGAGATGAACAGAGTAGTTGGAAACTACCAATGGTTGTTGATCTTTGAGAGATTTAAGTTGCATTGAGTGAATAAACGAGACATTGATACAATTCATGTCTGATTAGTGTATTCTTGATGAATTACAGAATGGTGTCAAAGAGGATGGAAAAGGCCAGGAAGGCCTTGAAAAGAACGTTTGTTCGGCGACCAATGTTGGATTGGCGCTACGGAAAGTCTCAGGAATGGGTACGGAAAAAGAACGGAGAAGGATTCGATATCCAGAATAATCCTAGTTATGAGAAGATGAGGAAATTCAGTTTCAAAGCGGCCTTAATAGAGCCAGAGGAGTGGCCTAGAATGGAAGATGAGCGCGATAAAGTGCCTATAAAAATGTTGAAGACTCTTGATGGGTACGATAGGTAGTAGCCGTGGATATAGAGTTTATCGAAGGCCAAGACCACAGTTACTTTGGAACAACTTATCGGGCTTTAATACAGTTGTCGACTCAAGAGGCAGACTACATTATGTGCCCATTTATGTTTGCAGAGAAGATATGTGAGCTAAAGAAAATGATGGAAGACGATCAGAGTATCAAGGTGTTCCACGATCCAACACAAGATCTAGCGAAGTTGGCCTTGTACTACAAGATATTTCCAGTACCATTTTTTTGAAGTACAGAGAGCGTACCACCGCTTCACTCAAAACTGGAAAGAGTCAACAAACGCGCAAGCTTCGTTTGAAACTATCGTACATGAGTACTTACCAGAAGCTGTGTTACCTTCGAAGATCTTAGCGCTATCGCAGTGGGTACAAAGACCGTTAAGCCAAGAAAAACTGGAGTATGCGAGAACAGACACGCACATGCTGATCAGGATCTGGAATCGTATGCGAATGCGTTATGGAACGGTAGAAACCTTTAGTTCGAAGGAAGCAGAGCGGAATTCGACATATGGTCCACTCCAAATTAAGCAAGACTTACAAAGATGGTATTACCCGAAGTTGGAATTGATGGAATCGGTGAAGCAGACGTTCCGCTTTACACCGTTCGAGCAGTGATATCCGATTCATCGCCTCATCGCCCCGGATTCATCGCCTCATTGCCCCGGATTCATCGCCTCACCTAAATAACCCTATTTCTCGCCGAATTAGGTCATTTTAAGACATTTTTGGAAAATTTTGTACTTTGACATTTTTCACTCTATCGCCTCACCCATCGCCTCACCTAACTAACCCTATTTCTCGCCGAATTAGGTCATTTTAAGACTTTTTTGGAAAATGTTGAAAATTTTAGTATGGTTATCAAATAAAACTGAAATCTTCTATGAATTTATTTATGTAAGACGTGTTAGTTTAGCCAACGCTAAATAAAATCTATCATACACTAACTACGCGGTATTCAGCTGAGATTATTTGGTGTATGGCAGTTGCCAAAATTTAGAATCGTTCCGCTGTCATTAGACATACTAAGCTACAGATTAAATAGTGATTTCCCGCGTAATAATATTTCGCCCCTTTTCACTTATAGTCATCAATTATACGATGGAGAGGTACCAAGGCGACTACTAAATAGTTACTCGATAAATATAGATTATAAATACTCGAATACTAAAATAAATACTCAAATAAATACTGAAGGTCTAGAATCTACTTTTAAGAAAACTTAAGCTAAGTCAATATGTTACAGGGTAGTTCCATCCAGCCTAAGTACCCTTGAATTTATCAAAGTGACTCTTAAATAAATTAGATTTGTATTATGATAGTACACAATGCGTGGCAAGCTTTTCCAAAAAAGTTTTAAAATGACCTAACTCGGCGAGAAATAGGGTTAGTTAGGTGAGGCGATGGGTGAGGCGATAGAATAAAAAATGTCAAAGTACAAAATTTTCCAAAAAAGTCTTAAAATGACCTAATTCGGCGAGAAATAGGGTTAGTTAGGTGAGGCGATGGGTGAGGCGATGGGTGAGGCGATATATTGAAAAATGTCAAAGTACAAAACTTTCCAAAAGTCTTAAAATGACCTAATTCGGCGAGAAATAGGGTTATTTAGGTGAGGCGATGGGTGAGGCGATAGAATGAAAAATGTCAAAGTACAAAATTTTCCAA